>JANDJZ010000287.1:0-51823 GCA_027943245.1 Acanthamoeba sp. SK_2022b
CGGTGGTGGTGCTCCTCTCACCATCGTCGTCAGCGCCAGGAGCATTGCTGGTTGAAGAGTAACCCACGGAATCCTCGTGGCCGCCAATGATCACCAGCTCGTGGGCGTTCTCTCCTGCGAGGTTGCTGGTCAGTCTGATGCGTCTACGACAACGGCCACCAAGAGAGCGAAGGGGGAGAGGCAAACGGACCGGTGCCCTCGATCCTGGCGATGACGGAGGGCTGGGCCCAAGTGTGCTCGAAGAAGCGCACGGAGACGTGTGAGTGGTTGGCAGCGTACTCGCTGTACTTGCTGTGCAGCAGCTTCGCGCCTGCCGACCGCACGCGCGTGAGAGGCGGTAAACACACAAGGCGGCAGCGAGGTCGGCGACAGGTCACCTTCGACGCCGGTGGTGGACGTGTAGTAGCGCGTGTACAGCTGCGAGAGGCTGGTGATGGTGTGGGCGATCTCCTCGGCCGACAGCTCCTTCAGCAGCTTGTCAATGCTCTCCTGAAAAAGAATATTATATTTGTGTTATTTTATCCCATTATTTGTGTTCGAACTTTTACTCACCAAAAAACTGAATTTATAAAAAAAAATATATAATAAAACTGGAATTGGGTGAGGAGTATTCTGTACGGGATGACGCGGGACGAGATGAGCGGGGAGGGTTGAGGAGGCAAGGCCGGCCATGGGACCAAGGTCGGGGTGGTCGGTGACATCCATGAAGTGGGCCTTCATGTTGATGAGCCCTTGGATCTGCGCCTCGGTGAGCCATGCGCGCACGTCCTCCCCGAACTCGATCCAACGACGGCCCCGCAGCGCGTTTTGAATACCCTCCACGCGCTGCTGCTGCTCTGGGGTCAACGACGCCCAAGCCGAGCATGCCAGGAGGCACATCACGCACAGGGCGTACACCCAAGCCGCTTCGCTCCTCCCCATCATGTTGGTGCTTGTGTTGTATTGCCGCTGGAAAATGGCTCGACCTTGTCGTGTTGGAACGCCAAGAATGTTTCTCCAACACGATGTTTCCGCAACACGAGCGAGAGTTGCACTCCTGATACCCCACCATTTGGCCACAACACTGATGGTTTTACTCTACACACGTGTTGATTGCCTTAGGACTTGAGGAACTTGGAGATCTGCTGGGCGAAGCTGTTCTGCGCGGCCAGCGACACGTCCCACACCATGACGCCGCCAAACTGTCCGTCGTTGCGCACGCCGCTCACGGTGCGCTGGAGCTGATTGGCATCGACGAAGCCCGCGCCGCCCGAGTTGGCGCCCAGGCAGCCCACCACGACGCGCGTGTTGGGGCTGTGCTGCTTGGCCCACGACGCCCATGTGTTGTAGTTGAAGGGGTTGGGCAGGCCGCAGGTGGGCAGGTTGTTGTAGAACTGCACCCAGATGTAGTCCACCTTGCCCTGATCGAGGGCGCTGCCCCACGAGTAGGGGCCGTCGAACGCGTCAGGGAACGGACACTGCGGCGCGGCCCTGTAAAGTTGTGACCAATTGTCGACAGACACGTCAGCACACATCACGCGAGCAAGGGAGGCGCAGCGGACGCACGAAATGTAGTAGCGCTTGCTGCTGTCGGAGGCGTAGAGAGAGCTCAGCTTGTTGACCAGGGCGCCGTAGTGCGAGGGATCGCCCTTCTCGATGTCGAGGTCGATACCGTCGAGCTTGGCGTTGCCGAACGGGCGCGTGTTGGACGAGCCGCCGAGGAACAGGTTCCACAGGGTCTCGGCCACGTGGGTGGCCTGTGTGGAGCTCGAGAGGCCGTAGTTGCCATCGGCGCCACCGATGGAGAGGAAGACGCGCTTGCCGTTGGCCTGGCACTTCTGGATGTCCTGGCCGATTTGCGAGCACTTGAGCAGGCTGGTCCCGGGGAAGGTTTCCCAGCAACTGCACCACGATGCATCGCGTGGCCATCAGCACGGGTCGGGGGGGGGGGTGGACACGAAGCAGCCAGTGGAGAGGGGCGTACTGGCCGGCGAAGTTGACCTGGAGGTCGCCGCCGATGCCGAACTGGGGTGCGAAGCCAATCACGATGATGTCGTAGGTGCTGTCCTGGCAGTAGTTGGCCAAGTTGCCTTCGTTGCCCGACGAGTCCTGTCCCCAGTAGCCCACCTGGGTACCGGCCGACAACAAATGTCAAGTTAAGCCTTGGCCAGAAGGGAGAAACCGAAGAGGAAGTACCATAAGCCGGTTATCGGCAAGGTCGGCCTCTGCGAGGATAACGGCGGTTACGTTGGCAAGTTAGCCACAAAGGCCAAACAAGAGAACACTAAGGAGTGCTACGAACCGAAGGAGGCCAGGGCGAAGCAGATGAAGCTGGCCAGCACGAACGAGGCAAGGCTGAGGCGGGCCATTCTTGTGTGTAGTGTGCGGTTTGGTTGTTTGGTCCAGACAACCCCCGCTGGCTCGCGTTGGTGCAGCAACAGGATAGGTGGAATATACGAGCCAGTGCCAATCCGCCTACACTACTTTGCTGTCCGTCCCTGGTTGGCGGAGTCGGGGTTGTGTAATAGAATCTAATCTGATCACGCATTCCACGCATGCAAGAAATATCCTAAATATGTCCACTGGTAAGAATTTAAATTATTGTTTTTATTTATGATTTAATGAAACAGCAACCACGGCAACGTTACCGGGAGTAGAGCCACACCAACACGACAAGGCCACCGTTCCAAGGGCGCCAAGCGGTTGAAGAAGAGCACAGCTGGCGAGAGGATGAAGAGGGGGCTGTTCAAGAAGGGCCAATCATACACCGACTTGCCGATCTCCCGCCCCACAAATACCATCCACCGCGGCGTAGAAGATGAGAACAAAATGAGCAGCGACGAAGCTAAGAAGGTGGCCGAGGCCAACGCTCTGTTAAAGCTCAAGCAATCGGTGGCCTTTTCGGCCTCTTCAACAGCTGCTACGTCGGGTGGTGGCAAGGAAAAGATCAACCTGGAAGCCCTCATGATGTCGCCGCGTGGGGCAGGCGCTACGACATCGTTTGGCGATTTGACACGAATCGGGGAGGAAGAAGAACGAACCAAGAAGAAGAAGGAGAAGGGGAGCAAGAAGGAGAAGAAGGAGAGTGGAAGCGGAGGATCGAAAAAGGAGAGGAAGAAGAAGGATCTGATGAGCAGCGGTGGCAAAAAGAACGAAAAGGAAGGGGGGAGCGGATCGAAGCCGGGCAAATATGTGCCGCCCCCGCCCTCGGCCCCGCCAGAGTGGGCCATCGAGCTGCCCACGCCCATGGAGCAGAACCGCTTCGTGCTCGACCTCACCCCCGACGACAAGCACCACCTCAAGAGCAGCCTCAAGGACCTTGGTACTCATTTTTATTACAATTTATTATTCATAATTCATTTATTGCATTTTAATTCAAAAAAATTGCTGGTAATATTGTATGGGCCAGTATGTTCATTAATTATATTAATTATTAATTGTAAAAATGATGATGGTTATTACGTGCGCAGGAGCGGATGCGAAGAAGACCAAGGGGATGACCAAGGCGAAGAGCTCGACCAACATGAAGCAGCACTACACCATGCCGTCGATCGTCATCGCAGCGGGCGTCGCGGCCAATACCAAGCCGGTCTTGTCGCCGCGCCGTCGCCATGCCGAGGACATCCGCATCTCTGCGCCCAGGTGCCCTCTCGCTCTTATGCCACACACACACACACACACACACACACACACACACACACACACACACACACACAATGGCAGTTGGTTAGCATGAACGCAAAGATCGCGAAATCGGCGGTGGTGTGCGCCTGCTGACCATGCCACTGCGTGTGCGGTGTGTGCGGTGCAGAAACTTCCGCAACCTGAAGGTGGGCGGACTCTTTGGCGTCCCGCTCGAGACGGCCATGCGCGGCTATCCCGAGTGGCAGGTGCCGCCCTTCCTCGAGCTGCTGTGCCTCCACATCGAACACGCTTTCCTCTCCCTCGAAGGCATCTTTCGCATGGCCGGTAACGTCTACTTCGCACACGCACACGCACACGCACACGCACACGCACACGCACACGCACACGCACACGCACACGCACATGCGCGCGTGTGTGCTGAAATGTTTGGTGGTGGGAGCGCAGGCAACGTGGACGAGACGAAGCTGTTCCGAGACATGGTAAACAACGGGGAGCCGGTGGACCTGTTCAAGGCGTCCAACGGCTACGTGGTGTGCGATCTGCTCAAGATCTATTTCCGCGAGTACCCCGACTCCATCATCCCCTCGACCCTCTTCGCCTCCTTCGTCGAACTTGCCCGCAAGTCTTCGTGTACGCCTTTTTTGAAAAGTTTAATTAATTAATTATTATTTTATTTATTTTTTCATTATTTAATTGAAAAAATAATGTACCCACGACGACGGGTGGGTGTAGCGACGGCACAGGAAGAGCTGCAGGTGCTGTTCAAGGAGGTGCCGCAGTACAACAAGTTCGTGCTCAAGCGCGTGCTCATGTGCCTCTCCAAAGTGGTCGAGGAGTCGGCGGAGAACAAGATGGACGCACCCAACCTCGCCACCATCTTCGGGCCCAGCTTCTTCCGCCCACCACCATCAGGTGCCCCACCTCTCCATTATATATTTATTTTATTTAATATATATATATATAGAAAATATGCAAACAGACGCGTCTTGCTCATCTGTCCTTCTTATTGATGTGCACGCCTCCCCTCTCCTTGTATCGACTCGCGAACATAGCGATGACGAGCGATAGAGCGGCGATCGAGAAGCAGGTGGCCGACACCAAGTACGTGAACGAGCTGGCCATCACCCTCATCAAGCAACACGACGCCATCCTCAAGGTCGCTTGACTTCCCCATCCCCTCCCCCCCAATCTCTCCCTCCAAACGTACGTGGCTCACCTTGATGCGCGCGTAGGAGGTGGAGTACAAGCCCTACTATAAATACTACGCCAAGGCCACCAAGGCCTACAAGCCACGCACCAACGAGGACGTACGTGATTTATTTTAATTTTTTTAAATAATTATTTTATTATTAATTTATTGATAATTATTAAATTAACGCGATGGCTGTCGCGACGCGACAACAGCTCGAGCTGGTGGAGGGAGAAATCGTCGTCATCACCGGGACGGCCAAGGGGACCCTCTTCATGGGCGAAAGTCGAGTACGCTCGCTCCTCTCGGCCGACGTGTCGACCCCCTCCCCCCCTCTCCCCAACCTGACCGCGCCGTGCAGGAGTCCGCGGGCTCTTTCCCGATGGCCAACGTGTCGCTGCTCAACGGCAAGTCGGCAGCCAGCGTGGTCGAGGGTAAGTGGAGGAGGGAGCGCTGGGGGGGGGGGCAACGCGTGCTGACGTGGCCCGCCACTTGCAATCTATTGAGCACACAGAGGAGGTGAAGATGCGACGGAAGGGGATGGCGACGATGCGAAGCAACAACAAGCCGGAGAAGGAGGACGAGGAGGAGCCAGAGGGCAACGGCAGAGGCAAGGGCGCGGGCTGCGAGGCGGGCGAGAAGACGCTGGCGAAGCACGTCAATATCGACGTGCATGCGCGGGTGGAGATGTTCAGCCGCAGCCCCGACTCTCCCAGGGGCGAGAGCGAGGCGCCCACGCCGCCCAAGGCCCCCGTGCGGGTCGACAGCCCGTACCTGTCGCGCGCGCGGGAGACCTTCAAGACGCTCGACCAGCAGGAGAGCAGCGCGTCGAGCAGTCCAGTGGGGAAGGACCCCAAGCCCTAGGGCTGTTGCAGGCGCCGTCATTGGTCGACTGTCTGTGTTTCTACTGCCACATATTTATTGACCCCCCACAACACGTTACAACCCTTCATACTTTTTTAATTTATTATTTATTTATTATTTATGTATTTAATGGTGGTGCTCATGCAGAGTCAACCGCTCGGACAGAGATCTCGTTGCCCTTGTCGAAGGCCAGGTCGAGCGACACGTAGCCGTTGGCGGGGTCTCGCACGTAGGCCAGGTAGTCGGGATCAAAGTTGGCGTTGTCGGCCAGCACGACAGCGCCGCGCTTGAGGCGCGGCTCAAGCAGCTGGAGGATGGGCTTGTAGAGGTTCTTGGCGCCGTCGAGAAGCACCAAGTCGACGTGATCGGGCAAGTCCCTCTGCAGAGTCTGCAGCGCGTCGCCCTCCCTAATGCAGAGAAGCGGTCATAGCGCGTCAGTACGAGCGCGCTCAACGAGCGACACTGATCATGAGTGGTCGTACCGGAACTCAACGAGGTCCACCAGGCCGGCCTCTTCGAGGTTAAGCTTGGCGCGAGCGACCTTGGAGGCCTCGAACTCGGTGGTGATGAGCTTGCCGCCCTTGTTGTCCCTGAGGGCTGCCGCAAGGTGGATGGTCGACACGCCAAACGAGGTGCCAAACTCAACGATGTTGGTGGCATTGCGGGCGAGCGCCATCATGTAGAGCATCTGACCGAACTGCGGCCCGACGGCGATGTAGACCTGGCCGAGCATGTTGTAAAGGCCCCTGTAGTCCTCCTTGGATTTGCGCATGACAAACTGTCTGAGGTCTTCGTCGGGCAAAATGGTTCCGTCCTGGCTGAGCCTCTGTCCGAGCTCGGCGAGGCGTTGGCCGTCGTTGGCCATGTCAGCGAACAAGCGGTTGAGAGTGTTGACGACCTGCGTGCTCTGGAGTGTGCTCATGTTGCCTTGTCTCGAGTAAGAATGTTTTGTTCATCTTCCGGACTGAACACATGGCCTTTTTATCTACGCTGCTGGCCGGCGAATACAGTCGTTCGAAGAACAAGGAACAGTCGCTGTGGGCTTTCGTGTGCGATTTTTGCCATTGGTTAGCTTTTGTTCCTTTTATGGTAGATCCCTCGCCGAAAAGGCCGAAGCCCGGTATTAACCTCGCATTGTACCACTGGCCTATAGGCAGAAAACAAGGAGGTGTAAAACCAGGTTATCTCACCTGGGAGGTGCTTTTTGTTGCATCTTGGTAGTGTCCAGCCTTGGTTTTGCTTTTTTGGAAGGCCTTGAGACACATATTTTTGAGGGTTTTTTAGCATAAATGGTGATGACCACACAAAGGAAGGGAGAAGTCATGAGTTACAAATCACCATCAAGTCAATCTCATGTAGCATGATATGTGACTGTCTGTGCAGGCCATCAATGTTGTGGATGCTTTTGGCAATGGAATGTGACATATGGCCTGCACTATCTCAGCAACTCTGGCAATGCTCACAACCTTTGCAGGTTTTTGCAGACAGGCTAACCTGGCGATTCCAAGCTGGCACAAGACTCATACTGCTCACTTCAGATGTGTGGAACCAGCTGCACAAAAAGCGGGCCTCTCGTGTCGACAAATACCAGTCGGAGACAAGGAATTTTGGTTAAGAAACAAATTCGCATTTAGTTCTTCCGTTGTTGATTGAAGATGGCGTGGCAACCAGCGCAAGAGGGGCTGAATCAGATCGTGCAGCTGCTCCACCTTAGCCAATCTCCTGATCACGCCGTGCAAAAGCAGGTCAATCAGGTATTTTATCTGTCCATCCGGAATCGCATTCGATAGTGTGCAACTCAGGGGATTCTTCTCCTAAGGGCGCATAAATCTCACACATGTTCGTTGTTCGTGCAGCAACTTCAATCTTTGCACAATAATCCCGAGTACTACCGGTACTTGACGTACATCTTTGCGAAGCTTCAAGATCAGGAGGAGTATGTGCGCACGGTGGCGGGTCTCGTCCTCAAGAACAACATTCGCGAGTACTACCGTCAGATTCCCGAGGAGATCCGCAACTACATGAAGAATGAGATCATCCAATGCATAGGCGACAGAAAGACGACCATTAGGCGCACCGTGGGCACCATCTTCACCACCATCATCGACGTTACTTCGATGAAGGAGTGCCCGGGCCTCCTTCAGTACTTCCTTCAGCTCCTTAACACCAGCACGGACTTGAACGTCATCGATGGCACCCTGAGCGCACTCCAGAAGATCTGCCAAGACTCGGCCGAGAAGATCGATAACGAAGATGCAGAGATGGGCCACCCGCTGCAGGCTCTCCTGCCCAAGCTCATCTCCTACTTCTCCTCTGAGCACGAGGCCTTCCGTCGCTTCGCCCTCAGCTGCGTTAACAACTTCATTGTGCCCATGCCCAACGTGCTGGCGGCCAACATCGACGTCTTTATCAGGGTGCGCCTCTCCCCTCTGCTTCACAAGCGTTTAATCTTTCAATTTGTCAATCAAATGTGTTTTAATCCATTATATTCCTCTGATTTATTTATTTTATTTATTGATTATTATCTCTCTTTTCATCATTCATAATCATCATTCATCACTGTTGTGAATTTCTCATCTCTACCTCTTCAGGGGCTGAATCACTTGGCCTCGGACTCGTCGAGCGAGATCAAGGTGCTCGTGTGCCAGGGCCTAATCACGCTGGTCGAGGTGCGGCTCGACTACGTGCGGCCCTACCTCCCGGCCTTCATCGACGGCATGCTGGTGATGACCCGCGACGCCGACGAGGCCGTCAGCCTCGAGGCCACCGAGTTCTGGCCGGTCATCGCCGAGACGCGCATGTGCACCGACATCCTGCGGGCCAACCTCGGCCGCATCCTCCCCGCCCTGCTCGACGGCATGGTCTACTCCGACAGCGATATCGCCGACTTTGACGCCGAAGAGGAGGACGAGGGCGTGCCCGACAAGCCGCAGGACATCAAGCCCTTCATCTACGGCAAGCGCAACGCCGGCGGCGGCGGCGGCGGCGGCGAGGACGAGGACGACGAGGACGATGACGACGACGACTACGAGCCCGAGGACTGGAACCTGCGCAAGTGCTCCGCCGCCGGGCTCGACATCTTCTCCATCGAGTTTGGGGACGAGATTCTCCCCATCGTGCTGCCCATCATCTCCTCGCGCCTGCAGAGCGTCGACATCGAGCTCTGGCCCCAGAAGGAGAGCGCCATCCTCGCCCTCGGCGCCGTGGCCGACGGCTGCGGCGTCGCCATCGAGAAGTTCCTCCCCGAGATCATCCCCTACCTCCTCCAGCAGAGCAGCCACCCCAAGGTGTGATTCATCTTCTCCACCAACTGTCTTGCTGACGTGTGCTGACGTGTGCTGACGTGTACATTGTGTATGTGTGTGTGTGTGTGTGTGTGTGCTCAAATTGTGCACGACCTGTGTGTGTGTGTGATGTGATGTGCACACGTGGCACAGCCGTTGATCAGGAGCATCACGTGCTGGTCGCTGTGCCGGTACGGGGCGTGGATCGCGGAGCAGGCGGACCAGCAAAAGTACATGCAGCCGCTGCTGCAGCTGCTGCTCTCGCGCCTGCTCGACACGCACAAGCGGGTGCAGGAGGCGGCGGTCTCGGCGCTGGCCACGTTCGAGGAGATCGCGCGGGAGCGGCTGGTGCCGTTCCTGGTGCCGGTGTGCCAGGCGCTGATGGCGGCCTACGGCAAGTACCAGGCCAAGAACCTGCTGATCCTGTACGACGCCATCGGGACGCTGGCCGAGACGCTCGGGGGGCAGCTCAACAAGCCCGAGTACATCGGGATCCTGCTGCCGCCGCTGGTGGCGCGGTGGAACCAGCTGCACGACGACGACCCGCGGCTGTTCCCGCTGCTCGAGTGCATGATGTACGTGGTGACGGCGCTCGGGGAGGGCTTCCTGCAGTACGCGCCGCCGGTGTACGCGCGGTGCCTGCGGCTGATCGAGGGCACGATCGCGGCGGAGATGAACCACGTGCCCAACCCGCCGGACAAGGACTTTGTCATCTGCTCGCTGGACCTGATCGGGGGCCTGCTCGAGGGCATCCGCGGCAAGATGGAGCCCCTCGTCAAGGAGAGCCGCCTGCTGGACCTGCTCTTCGTGTGCATGAAGCACGAGAGCGGCGACGTGCGGCAGAGCGCGTTCGCGCTGGTGGGCGAGCTCTCCAAGACCTCGATCGGCCTGCTGGCCCCGTGCCTGGGCCAGTACGTGCCCCTCCTCATCCAGAACATCCACCCCGAGCACCACTCGGCCTGCAACAACGCCGTGTGGGCCATCGGCGAGATCTCGATGCGGGTCGGCGCCCAGATCGAGCCCATGGTGGCGCCCGTCATGGGCAAGCTCATCGGGATCATCAACGCCTACTGCCAGCGCAACCTCATCGAGAACGTGGCCATCACCATCGGCCGCATGGGCCTCGTCTGCCCGCAGGCCGTGGCCCCCTACCTCGACGAGTTCATCGTCCCCTGGTGCAACTCCCTCCGATGCGTCCGCGACGACGGCGAGAAGGAGTCGGCCTTCAAGGGCCTCTGCACCATCATCAACGCCCACCCCCAGGCCGCCATCAAGCACTTCACCCTCATCGCCGACGCCATCGCCTCGTGGGACCAGCCCAAGCCCGAGCTCGCCCAGGCCTTTGGCCACATCCTCCAGTCCTTCAAGGGCGCCCTCGCCCCCGACGCCTGGCGCGCCGTCTCCGACTCCTGGCCCCCCGGCCTCAAGGAGTTCCTCCACCAGCGCTACGGCATCTGAGCACACCCATCCCTACCGCGCTCTCTACCCCCCCCCCCCACGCGCCCACCCAAGAAGGAGAAGAAGACCTCCTCCTCGTCTGTCTGCCGCCTCTCGACTACTACTCGCCGCCCACTCCTCTTTTTCTCTCTCCTCTCCTCTCCTCTCAGCTCCACCATTGTCGTCGTCGTGTGTTGTGTTTGTTGTGTGAAGTGTTGTGTCGTGTCGTGTCATGTGTGCTGTGCTGTGTACCATTTTTGTTTTGTCGTGTCCTCCTCCTCTTGCTGTGCTGTCTCGCCTGTGAGATGCCGGTATCTCCGCTTATTATTTATTCCTTCTCCCCTGTCCGTAATAACAAGTAAAACCATTTTAAATAAAAGAAAATTATAATAACAATAGAATGCCCGCATGCCTGACATATTCCAAACGGAGTTATGTCTGGTATGCACGACAAGGAATTTATACGAGGAATTTTTTCCCGGCGGCATGTACCGTGCGGTGTGCATCAATCTCACCGCAAGCAGGGCCAGCTCTGTCATGGAAGTAAAGAGTGAGGCGAGCGAAGAGGTGGTTGTGGTGAAGGTGGAAAGAGAGGACAGCGAGATCAGCTGTAGTTCCGAAGATGACTCGTTGCCATCTCCCGATGAGGATGCCGAAGTGAAGATGGAAGTCAAAGAGGAGTGGCAAGAGCTCAAGAAAGAAGAAGAGAGTGAGGAAGAGGAAGAGGAAAAGGCTTGGAAAGAGCATAGTCTGGTGAAAGAGGAATCCGATGATGAATCGGGTGGTGAAGATGAGACTGCAGAGTCGAAGGGCAAGCGCAAGGCCAAGTCCATCGAGTCACCCAAGAAGAAGAAGAGCCGCAAGACTGAGTCAAGTAGCACCAAAAGCAAGCGAAAGCGAAAGGAGAAAGATGAAGTTGTAGAGAAAGAGAAGAAGAAGGCCAAGGCCACACCAAAGAAGAAGAAGAAGAAGGACAAGGCCAAGCCTCCCAAGAAGAAGGCCAAGAAGGCCAAGGAGCGGAAGAAGCGAAAGGCGCCCGCCAAGAGGAAGAAGCCCGACGACAGTCCGAGCGACGACAGCAGCAGTAGCAGCAGCAGCGATTCCGAAGCCGACCATGCGGCGGGCATCCAGGAGTCCCCCACCCAAGTCATCTTCCCGCTCAAGCGGGTCTGTCTATCCCTCGCCTCCCCTCCCTCGCTATCTGCCTCGCGGCTCTTGGCCTCTGGTGCTGGCGTAGAGGCCCCTGTTCTGTTCTGTTCTGTTCTGTTCTCTCCTCACATCACGTGGTGGTCCATCGCCGCCGCGGACGCCCAATCTATACATAGATCACGGTCGGGTCGTGGACGCGGGAGGAGGAGGCCAAGGCGCTGGCCCTCAAGTGGCGGCTGCGCAACGAGGACACCAAGAACTCGGAGATATCCATCGAGATGAAGGGCAAGGTGCGTGCGTCTGACACGAATCGCTGAGCTGAACCGTCGCTACGTCGCTACGTCGGTCGCAAGTGAGCTCAGCCCTTGGACGCCTTCGTGTGTGTGTGTGTGTGTGTGTGTGTGTGTGTGTGTGTGTGTGTGTGGATTGGGGCCCCCTCGATGCAGAGCAAGTGGGAGGCCGGGAAGCGGATGATCTTCCGGCGCCTGGAGATCGACCGAGTCAAGAAGGGCCGGAAGCGCGCGGGCAACCTCGTGCTGCTCACGTTCGAGCTCACCTGCCCGCCCCTGTTCGAGCGCTTCATGCCCCTCCCCGGCGCGCGCGGCAACAAGTGCGTGGCCACTCCCTTTCACTCGACACATTCTCGGGATCGCGTGGATTCACACATGCCTGTGTGTGTGTGTGTGTGTGTGTGTGTGTGTGTGTGTGTGTGTGTGTGTGTGTGCGTGTGTGTGCGTGTGTGTGTGTGTGTAGGTGGGTTCGCACGTCTGATTTCACCAAGGGAGAAGCGCAAGCCAACAAGGTTAGTGCGAGGTGGCCCGCTTGCCTTCGCACCGACGCCGTTACTTCTCTACACGAACCAATCCCGTGTGTGTGTGTGTGTGTGTGTGTGTGTGTGTGTGTGTGTGTGTGTGTGTGTTCGCGTGTGCGCAGAGAGTGCGACTGCTCACCTCGGTCGAGGCCTGTAAGAAATTCCTGAGGCTCACCAAGCGATGGACCGAGCCCATCCTCGTCCGCAGCCTGCGGGACCGGCCACCGCTCTACTGGCACGCCACGATGGACAGCAAGGCACCGCCCCCCGCCCCTCCCCCCTCGCATCTCTCTCTCTCTCTCTCTCTCAGAGGCCAAGGCTAAGGCGCCGCGTCAACGCGTCCAGATGTCGCTGGCCAAGCCCAAGGTCGAGGCGGCGGGCAACGAGTCGATGATGGAGGACTCGTCGGTCTCCATCGACCCCGTGAAGTCAGAGACCGGCGCCAGCGAGGACGAGCTCACCATCCAATCCCTGCCCGCAGGTGTCGTGTCTCTCGCTCTCTCCTCTCTCTCTCTCCCTCCCCCCCCCCGTTGCGCAGTGCACCACCTCACACCGAATCCTTTGCCGCCTGCCTGCCTGCCGCAGAGGTGATGATGCAGATCGTGGGCTACATGGACGCCAAGCACGTGCTGCAGTCGGTGAGCCTCGTCAATCGCGCGTTCCACAGCTTCTCCAACGGTATCGCCTTCACCCACCACACAACCAACGAATCTCGTGTCCTCTCCTCCCTCCCCCCAACCTTGGACTGCGCGCGCGCTCACTCGCTCCTGTGTCACCGCCGTCGGTGATGGCAGACGACCTGCTGTGGAAGACCTACTTTCGGCGCTTCTGCGGCTCGCTCGTCTACTCGGTCGAGGAGGCGGCGTGGGACGCCCTGCCCAGCCAGTTCGGATCGTGGAAGGAGGCCCTGGCCACCACCAACGCCATGTGCTTCTTCCGGTTTGCTCCCCCTCCCCCTCTCCCGCCACCACTTACCACCCTCCTCGAGCTCACCTCTCACGATGTGTGTGTGTGTGTGTGTGTGTGTGTGTGTGTGTGTGTGTGTGTGTGTGTGTGCGTGTGTGTGTGCAGCTGCACGTATTGTGGCAAGAGGCAGACCAACAGCACTGCCGGCCGGCTGCTGGGTTGCATCGTGTGCGACAAGTGCGAGAGCACTCCCTACTGCCCCTCGCTCATCTCCAGGTGCTGCTAATCCCCTCCTCTTTCCCGGAGTCGAGGAGTGTTGGCGATGGCCCTTGCAAGGTTGCCCTGTGGCCGATTGCTGACTGGATGGTGGATGGATGGGCGTGCAGGACGCGCGCCTCGAAGCGGTTCGGGCTGAAGGACCAGGAGCTGGTGGCGTCGCCACTGCGTCGGCTGACCAAGTACAACATGCACGCCAACGTGGTGCGCTGGTTCATCCTCGACGAGGTGGCCTCCTACGCCAGGTCGCTCAAGCGCGGGCCGGCGGGGAGGGCCAAGACGGTGCTTGTGCTCAGCGAAGAGGAAGTGGAGGAGGGGGATGAGGGAGACTATGATGAAGAGCCCGTGCCGTTCCTCCTGCAGGACCTCATTGACGATGATGACAACGACGATGATTTCCAGCTCTACCATGTCATTGATGAATAGTAGAGCAAGCAAGAACAATATGTGGCCATTTTTTGAGTGTAGCGAGCAGGCAAGTGTAAAAAGCATGCTTTCCTTTTTTAAGAGAGTAAAGCAAGGACAAGCCTGCATAGCTGCTGGCATTCATTGTCACAACATCTTACCTGCACAACATGCAAAAGGCACAGTGTGGTCTGTTCACACAAGGCCCCAGGCAGCACCTGGAATCTGTGAGGCAAGTGCTTGTGGATTGCTTCATTTCAACACCCCATCTTGACATCTCTGTTTGAGGTATGAGCTGCAGCTGTGGATGAGAAGCATGACAAGACAGGTCCATCACCTGCCTCAATGTTTGCTCACTCTCAGCCATACCTTGCAAGCAACTTCCATGCTCTACACAAACAAATGGCATCTGATGAGCGTTGCTTGGCCTGATGGCCAATTGGAAACACTTTATATGAGTGTAAACCCCTTCCAAACCAGGCACAGCATCAATCTAATTCTTTTCTTTAGGGATGCTTACATTCAGAAGCTAATTCATCTGCTCCACTCCATCCCCTCGCTTCTCTCCTGTGTACAAGACGCAAGGCTGCTACTCCACTCCATTTTATGTGCAGCTCAAGGAGGTAGGCTTGTTTGCTTTCCTCTACTCACGCTCACTTGCTCCTCTCTTCTGTGCACAGCTTCACATGCATTCGTTTGTGCAGTCCTGGCAGACAAACTTCATTGCCAAGATCATGTCCCCACTCATCCTCGGCATCATTATGGTACGGCTTTCTGTCAAAGGCTTCCACTGCGTTCTGGTCGCAGGCCTGTGGGCTGACCTTCTTGGTACAGATCACCACACCTGCACACACCACACCAGACACGCACATGGCACTCTTGACGGTGGTGCATACTTCGGCGATGACTTTCACGACAGCAAGTGGGCAGGGAGAGCGAGTGGTAAAGGAGTTGATGGCGAACTGGGTCGAGGTGGGTCAGCTGCTCCTGGGCGGGCGAAGAGGAAGTGTGAAATAAGAGGGCGCATCTCGTACGGCCGAGCAATAAGTGGAGGTTGTCGCAAGGGGGAGCATGAGTGACGGGATGTGGTCATCTTGTGCACGCTCACGCGCTGCGCACACACTTGTGCAGTTTCCCTGAGAAACAGGAAAGAAGCGATCACGCACCACACCCCAGACAACAGCCAGCACCACCGTGTGGAAAATAGTGATGAAGTGCAAGCGAAGGGCAAAGAAAGAGTCGACGATGGTCCGGACTGACTCGACAATTTGTCAGCTTTTTTCGCCTGAGGGACGAGGAGCTGGTGGCGTCGCCGCTGCGTCGGCTGACCAAGTACAACATGCACGCCAACGTGGTGCGTTGGTTCATCCTCGGCGAGGTGGCCTCCTACGCCAGGTCTCGCAGCGCGGGAGCGCTGCCTCCTAAAAAGCATGCTTTCCTTTTTTAAGAGAATAAAGAAAGGACGAGCCCGCGCAATGCCATAGTCACATCATCTTGCCTGCTACACAACATGCGGAAGGCACTGCGCGGTCTGTTCACGCAAGGCCCCAGGCAGCGCCCGGAATCTGCAAGGCAAGTGCTTGTGGATTGCTGTCTTCACTTCAACAACCCCCCCATCTTGACATCTCCGTTCGAGGCAAGAGCCGCAGCTGTGGATGAGAAGCATGACAAGACAGGTATGTCAGTTGGTGCAGAATAGCTGTTCAAGCATTAACTTTATATGGCAGTTCAACTCCTCCAACAGGTGCATGCTGAACTCAAGGCATCCCGTGAAGACCGTGCCGCGATCCGCAAAGAAGTTGATTTGATCCACAACATCTTCGATTTGCGTGAGTATGCGACCTTTACTGAGAAAGAGTTTATCAAGTATCTCTACGCCAACTCTGGACTCTGCCCCCCTGGGAGAAATGCGATACGACTTCATGAGATCTTCCAGCCGCAGAATTCAGCGACTTACACAGCGATCTCCAAGCACTTCGACATCGACCAAGTAAAACTGATCTCCAACAATCTGCGCAGCATACGTCAGCCCGCCTCAACATTCGCTCACTCTCGGCCATACCTTGAGAGCACCTTCCATGCTCTACACGAACAACTCGCGTCTGACGTCGTTGAGGAGCTTCAACCTGCAGTTGCTGCCCATTTCCGTGGCCTGATGGCCAATTGGAAACACGATTACATACGTATGCCCCTTCCAAACCAGACACAGCATCAATCTAATTCTTTTCTTTAGGGATGCTTACATTCAAGAGCTAATCCATCTGCTCCGCTATGTCTCCTCGCTTCTCTCCTGTGCCTGTACATGTGTATCTAAAGCTGTTATTTGTAAGCGAGCAAGTCCCGTTGTCCCAGCGATCGTTTCTTGAAGGCAAACCCTTGGGCTCGGTTGCCCACCGAGCCTGCAGGCGTGGAGCTGTTCGCATGGCTGGAAGTGCTAAAGGCCTGCAGGCTGCTGAGGGCGGTGGGCCGACGGTCCACCAAGCGAGGAGAGGTGGCGAGGCGGTAGCGGCTGGATGGCGTTTGGTCAGAAGAAGCATCGGCTAGGCCGATCTGCCATCACAGTCGCAGCAGGGCTTTCCAACGCCGCCACGCATTCAGCGCCTCCAGCTTCTTTAAGACAGTACGCTTTCCGCCTTGCTGTCGTGCTCACTGCACTGGTACTCATCTCCTCTCCTCTCTGCCAGCGCTTGAGCGTGGTGGGATTTACAGGGTGAGCAAAACGACTCTTCAGGGTGTCTGTGCGAGAAGTGGAAGCAGATGAAGGCCAAGATGCAAGGCCGCTACTCCACTCCATTTGATGTGCAGCTCGAGGTAGGCCTGTGGAGAGAGTGCCGTTTGTTGTTTGCTTTCCTCTCCTCACTCGCTCCTCTCCTCTCCTCTGTGCACAGCTTCTCGTGCGTTCGTTTGTGCAGTACTGGCGGACCCCGCCTGACTGCATCGCCAAGATCTTGTCCCCCTTATTCTCGGCATCATTATGGTACGGCTTTCTGTCGAAGGCTTCCACTGCGTTCTGGTCGCAGTGAGCTCACCCAATCGTTTATGCACGGGGCAGGGCACGTTGTTCTTGCAAATGGACAACCACCTGTAGGGCAGCCTCTATCTACTTCGCATTGTGTCTACGGCACCAAGCCGAGACCCCAAGGCCTGCAGGCTGACCTTCTAGGTACGGATCACCACACCTGCACACACCGCCACTACACACCAGACACGCACGTGGGCACAGATCACTGAATGAGGGCCTGTGCACGCTCGCACGCGCCGCGCGCGCACACACACACGCACTCACCATGTTGTGCAGGCTCCCCGAGGGACAGGAAAGAAGCGATCACGCACCAGACAACAGGCAGCCAGCACCACCGAGTGGAAAATAGTGATGAAGTGCAAGCGAAGGGCAAAGAAAGAGTCGACAATGGTCCAGACGTCGGCCATTGGCAGCTTCTTTTCTTCTTGGTCTTTTGGCCGTTGGGCAAGAGCGCTGCCCACGTCGTGCTTGAGCCCGTGCAACTGAGCGACACCGTGGGCGACGTGGTGCGGCGGGTGGCGCGGGCCCGCCCGGGCCTCGACAAGTGGCAGCTGCGCCTGGTGGCCCACGGCCGCCGGTTCGGTCTCGACCAGGACAGTCTCACCCTCGCCCAATGCGGCATCGTATTCTCCGACAATAACAACGAGAGCGACAGCGGAGGCCCCGAACGACGACCACGACAAGAAGGGGAGGATGCCGAGCAGAGCGACGTGGCGTGGGCCGACGCCGAGGTGACGCTGCTCTTGATTGCGCGTCACACATGCGTGTGGGACATGCCCGTGGCCGCGCGCGACCCCACCAGGGCCGTCCCGATGCCGGCCGCCAGGATGGCCGCACGACGCGTCAAGGCCAACTTGGCTCGCATGGTCCGTGTGCTCTGGGCGATTGGCAAGGCCTGCCTCTGCTTAGGGGCAAGCCTTCGTTTGTGTGTGCGTGGGGCGGGGGCGGGTAAGGGCAGACGAAGCGCTGTGCCGAGCAAGGCCGACGGCCATGGTTCGAGGTGCGGCCGGAGCCCGGCGACTTGCCGACGGTCTACCACGTCACCCTGCTCGGCTTCGAGAACACTCCATACGAAGGTATCAGGAGGAAAGTTCGTGGTCGAGGTTGTGATCCCGCAGGACTACCCGTTCGGTTGCCCGCGCCTGCGCATGCGCACGCCGATGTACCACCCGACGGTCAAGGCCAACGGCGCGATCGCAGTCCTCACGCTGACCAATGGCCAAGCTGCCGCCGCCGTGCCCGCCGGCGACTCCGTGGATGACTTGGCCGGCGCCACCGAGAAGGCGAGCGCGGCCGAGTGGACGGCCACCGTAGTCGATTCCACCCAGTATTGGTCGCCCCAGCGATCGTTTCTCGAAGTGGTGGAGCTGGTGCACCGCCAGCTGTGCCACGATCGACCGTGGTCGCCCCTGTTTGATGTCGTGTGCGGGTACCGCCCCGAGGAGTGGAGCGGGCGCGGCCTCCTGGACGCGCGGCGCCGGCCAAACCCTCGGGCTCGGTTGTCCACCGAGCCTGAGGGAGGCGTGGAGCTGTTCACACGGCTGGGAGTGCTGAAGACCCGCGGGGCCACCGAGGGCAGTGGAGCGACGGTCCACGAATCGACGACGGGCGGCGAGGCGGTGGCGGCTGGACGGCGTTTGGTCGAGGACAAGGCCAGGGCGCTGACGCGCTTTCACGCCACGGACGGCCACTACACATGGCACGAGCGCGACCACGCGTGGCTGCCACCGGCCCTGAGGCAAGACGTGATGCTCCTTCTCCTGGTGACCCGCCGCCTGGGGATGATGGCTGGGCCGGCGCATCGGCTGCTGCCGGAGGAGCTGGTGCGACTGATCGTGCAGGCCCTGGCACGGCTTCACCACGACGAGACCAAGCATGTCGTGTGGTGGCCTCTCGACAAGCACCATAAAGGCTGAGCAACTGCAACACTCCATCTTCAGCACTCATTGCGACACCCACCCAATCTTTTTCATATAACCACCTCCAAGTTCAAGAGAGGAGATGGATTGGGTGGTGTGATTGTCATGCCAGCCATCTCGCAACCATTGGGCATGGAACTGCGCAGCTTTTAGGCTTGTGACCATTCACCTGATGTGTGGAAAGCCTTGTCTCACATCACAGGAACACCATCAGCATTCTGGAAGAAGTGGAAGACATGGGGTTCAGAGTGGCCAGAGATGTGGTGCATCCAGTTGGCCAACCAAGACTTCCAGTCCCAGGCTTGGTTGAGAATGCTCAACTTGGGTGAGGAGCCTGCCAGTGTAGACAGACCGCAAGAACTTGTCCTATGGGCTGTGCAGCAGCAAGCATGTGGATATTGGTCACAGCACCCAGAGGTGTTCAAGTGGATGGTGATACGACCACCACATGGCATTCTGCTCTACGGTCCGCCAGGCTGCAGCAAGACCCTCATGGTGAAGGCACTCGCCACTGAATCTGGCGCCAACTTCATCACCGTTAAGGTATGCCCGACATATACACCATGTGCTGAGTCTGCGTGAGAGGGTAGGCTGATGTCCTGCAACGATGCACAATCATTGCAGTCACAGGGCCCTGAGCTGTTCAGCAAGTGGGTTGGCGATTCAGAGTGAGCTGTGTGCAAAGTGTTCCTGAAGGCACGCGCTGCAGCTCCCTGCATTATCTTCTTTGTGCGTCTCCCCCCCCCCTCCCGCCCACCCATTCAATTCCTGACAAGAAGTGGCTCTTTGTCACTAAATTGAGTGTTGCATGGTGCTGCATAAAGGACAAGATTGACGCACTGGCTGTGCACAGAGGTGGTGGCCCACTGATGGGCGTGAGGCAGAGGATGTGGCAGAGGGTTATGGAAGGATAGTGAGGGGCTGCGTTCTCGCTCTGTGTGTACCAGCCTTAACCTCGATAAAATCGCTTACCCCATACACTTGAACTTAACCTCCCCGTTTTTCCGGGCTGTCCTGCGACTGGGGCTGGTCGCAGAGACTCGAGTCGGGTAGAGGGAAATTCTTGAGTCCCTCCGACCCTCCGTTTGCCCAGTGGTGCTTCAGCATCTGTTTTCTCCATTTGGAGCTGTTGGGTCTTGTGAAGGTACATTACAGCAGAATATACTAACTTCACTATGCAGAGACATCTGCAATACATGTGCATTAAGAGCAACATCAGCACGGAACTCAACAAGCGAATCAAGAACTACGGTTCGTTTCCCAGTAAGAGCAGCCTCTCAACACGTTTCACACTTCGCAAAGAAAAGCGGAATTATTAAAACTCGGGAATGGACAAGTTAAAAATCGGAGGCACATAAAAGAGAACAGCAGAACGAGCAGGGATCAATGCACATAGGGTGTTGGGAAGTGATTAGGGTGTTGGTTTAGGGTCAGGATTAGGGTTTAGGTTGGGTTTGGGATCGTTTTGGAATTGTGGAAGGGTGCAGAGCACTCTTTCACAATAACCGTCCCGATTTTTAACTTGTCCATTTCCGAACTTTCAGCACATCGCGTTGCTCACTGGGGGCGAGTTGGAGAGCCTGCTTAAAGTGATTGAGGTGTGCCAGATGGGCCTCATTCTGGTCAACGAACTGCGGTGCTGGGAGCTGCACCTCGTTGACTGTAGCTGCCAGCGATGGCCTGAGCCCGATGGATTGATTCCTTCCTGTGACTGCAGCTCATATTAAGCATATATTAAAAAACAGCTAAACATTCCAACTGCAAAAAACGAGTTCCTGCGTGTCTCCGTTCGCCCAGTGTGGTGGCCATGTGGCTTATGGTTGCCAGATACTGTAAATATTCGTATGGGTCATCTGAGGGTGCTGTGCGTGAGCACTGGGTGCTGGGGTTGGTGGTGCCCGGCGGCGTGTACATTGATGCAAGCCCGCCAGCTGGTCGTGAGAGCCGATACCATGGTTGGAAAGGAGCTCCTGAACATGATTCAGCTCCACACGCAGGTTTAAAAGAGGTTGGTTAATTGGGAGGAGAAACCTCAGAATAACGCAGTTGTTGTTTACCCCAAGGGTAGATCTGGCAAGGACATGACCTACACGGAACATCGATGATGTGGTATAACCTAGTACAAATGTTGAGTACAGCTGTAAGCAACCTGCAAGCGGAATGGTGAAGTCGCGTGGATCCAAATTGAAACCTGTTGAAGAAAGATGTTGCCTGAGAGAATGACCGCCAGAGGAAGAAAGTCCATGACAAAGAACGAGACCGAGGCCGTCCCACCGCGACCTTTCTTTCTTAAAAATCGATGGGCCCTGGCCGCGCGGTGCTCAATTTTTTCCAGTTATTTCCAGTTGGGGGAGCTACGTGACAGTCACGGCCCACGGGCACAAAAAAGGCGCCACGCGTCAGCACGGCCGCGAAGCGCGTTCAGCCAAAAAGGAGAATGGCATAAGGAGGACGCGGAGCGGCCAGCACAGGGCCATTGAAAAAACGTTGTTATCAGCGGTGTAATTTAGAATTAGCGAGCTATGGCACAGGGGGAGGCAATGGTGCTGCGGCTGCTGCGGCTGCCCTACGTGGTGGCCCTCGTGGGTCTGCACCTCTCCTCGGCCCTCTTGGCCGCACCCCTCCAGCTCTACCTGCTCGTCCTACACGTGAGCCCCGCCTCCTCACGCAGCACACAGCCACTGTACCTTACCTTTATACTGCGTTGTTGCCGCTTTGACGCTAGGCAACACTGGGTCCACAAGTGCTGGCACGTTCCCGAGCTCTGCACGCCCTGCTTTGGCTGCCTCGGTATGTAGACGTACCTGTCCACTGTGATGCTATTCTCGGTTGACTGTTTGTGGCCGGCGTTGTGGTGGCCGGGCAGTTGGCTGGGCTGTACTCTCTTCCCTCTGTTCGCCGTCGGTTTGATGGGCGCTTCGCTCTATGCTACATACGCCGCCATCGAACACGAAGGCCGGCTCATCGCCGCTATCTCCACCGTGTCGCTTGGCATATGTACTACCCTCCACACCAGCCCACACCCGCCCTCGAGCTCGAAGCTTGGACGCTGATGCTGGCGTGCAGCTCTACTCATCGCGCAGGTCAAGGGCCTCTTCTTTCCGGCTATGAAGGTCTTGCCCGCCGCAGACCTGTACCCGCACCTCCAACTATTTATTTCTATTTTTAATATAAATTGAAAAATCATTTTAATTTAATATAATTTCAAATAACATATAAGCACCTGTTTACACTGTTCGCGCAGGGCTGAATACGCCAAGTCCACTGTTGCGGCACAGAGGGACCTCGTCGCCTTCGTCGGCACTGCCCTGGTCGCCGTCACGCTCGTCAGGTTTCGCTAACCGCAGCCAAAGTTGTTGTGGCAACGCGTTGGTGGCTGACGCTCTCTGGTTCGTGATTGTCAGGGTGCCGTGGCTTGTGCAGTGGGCGCGAGGCACGGAGGCGTTCAAGAAGGCGAACCCCTATCTCCAATACTGCTGGACGCAGCTGCTCTACGCCGTGCTGGACTACGCTTGCCTGCCCTTCTTGCTCATCGTGCTGATCACTGTGTGGCGCCTCCCGCAGCTGCGCAAGTTGTGGAAGCAGCACGTACGGCCACCTCAAAAGCTTCCGCCCTACACACTTTCAGCGTTCTGGCTGACTTGCCCTCCCCCTCCCCCGGTTTGCAGGCGCAGAGCGAAGTCAATCGGCGGCTCAGCCTGGTGGCCACAGCGATCAACGTCCTGATGGACATCCCCAGTTTCATTCTCGCCATTCCTATCATTGCCACCATCTGGCGGGCACCGGCTTTGTTCATCAAGCTAGCTGAGGTCTCTCTCTCTCTCTCTCTCTCTCTCTCAAAATCAACACCACACACACACACACACACACACACACACACACACACACACACACACACACACACACACACACACACACTCTCTCTCTCTCTCTCTCCACACATACGCCACACCCACTAAACGCATCTGACGCTTCTGACTCGTGTTTGATCAGGCCAACATTGAGGAGTGGCGTAGCATATGTTTGGCCGAAGCGCTCGCGTGGCTGATCGACATTCCGTTCGTACTGATGTCTCTGGTCACATCTCTGGCCCTGTGGGGCCGCGCCTTCTACTTCTGGTGGCTGTTCTACGATGCGCTCCGCCAAAACAGCCGCCCCTCGTCTGCTACGACCACCAAGGGGAGCGCTAGGGGGGCACAACAGGCAGCGCCCAGCACGCAGTCGTTGCGCGGACTCGTGTGGAAGCAATTCGTGTGCGCCCTGCTTGACGTGCCCGCCTTCCTCTCTCTCATCGTCGTCCTCATCACGCAGTGGAACGCTCGGCCGCTTCTCGCATCGCTCTCGGTAGGCTGAAATTTTCTTAATGCTCATTTTACTATTTAGTCAATAATGAACATTTTATAGATAATTAAAAAAATGAAATAATTAAAATTAAAAATAACAACTAAATGAAATCTTGGTGTGCAGGAATTGCGTACAAAAGGACAGCTGAGCACTTGGGCGCCGCACGTCTCGGCGATCAAGCATCTCCTGCTGCTCGTTCTCGACCTGCCCTTCATCTTGATGGCGATCGCGATCGCGCTGACCCTGTGGCGCCTGCCGCGACTGGTCAAGAAGCTGCGCAAGACCGGTGGCCTCTCGCTGGGCCGCCGGCGCGCCAGCTGCGCCCGCCAATTCGCCTGCCTCGTGCTCGACGTTCCCAGCCCGGCCCTGGCCGGCGTCGTCCTCGCAAGCTGGCACGCCCCGGCCTTCCGTCACGCCTCGGCCGGCAAGAAGAACCTCGCCTACCACTCGGCCCTCTTCTCCCACTTTGGCGCGGCCCTGCTCGACTTGCCCTACTACTTGTGCATGCTGCTCGTTGGCGTCACGCTGTGGCGCAGCTGGCTGCTGCTCAGGCAGGTGCGCGCCACGCCCGACGTTGCGCGCAAGAGGGAGGCGTGCACGAACCAGGCCCTGTGCGTGCTCCTGGACCCGCTGGCGGTGGTGGCCGCCGTGGCCGTCTACGTCACCCGCTGGCACTGGCCCGATCTCGTGGCCGACTACCGACGTCTCAAGGACAGCATCTGCACCGACGCCGGCCTTCACCTCGCCGCGTTCAGGCGTGCGGGCCTCGTCCTGCTCGACGCTCCGTGCTTTGTCTGCCTGGCTGGCACCGCGGTCACGTTCTGGCGCCTGCCGACCCTGATCAGGCGGCTGAACAAGACCAAGCCCGACCACGTGGCTTCGAAGCGCAAGGCCTGCGTGCAACAGCTCGCGTGTGGCGTGCTCGACATTCCCTGCCTCCTGTGCCGCGCGCTCATCGGCCTGCTGCGGTGGAATGCGAAGCAGCTCGCGGCCGACCTGCGGCCGCTCACGGCGACTCCCTCTGCCCGCCACAGGAACGGCCTGCAGTATCACCGCGTCGTGTTCTACCACTTCGGGGTCTTGATGCTTGATATTCCGCAACTGCTGAGCATCGTCTGCATCGCACTCACGCTGTGGCGACTGCCCACGCTTGTGCGACTCCTGCGTTCGAAGCAGCGACCGCCGGTCACCGGAGCCGCAGCCGCAGCCGCTCGACAACAGAACGAAGGCTCGATCCCAGATAGCTCGAGCAGCCGGTTGGCCGAGAAGAGGCGCGCGGTGATGCGGGTGCTGGGCTGCCTCCTCCTCGACGTGCCGGCCCTTCTGGCTTACCTCTTCGTGCGGACCACCGTGTGGCATTATCCCAAGATGCACCAGAAGCTCGTAGTACGCGCGCAAACCACACACACACACACACACACACACACACACACACACACACACACACACACACACACACACACACACAACGGTATCGCTAACACAGTGATATCGACAGGGCAAGGAGCTGTTGGATGTACACTCGATCGTGTTCGCGAGCTTTGGCGAGGCGTTGCTGGACCTCCCCTACTTCCTGGCCATGGGGCTGACCACGGTCGCATTCTGGCGACTGCCCTCGCTCTACCGTCGCATGAACGAGGTACTCCCCACGCGGCCAACGACGCCCAGCTGCATTCCGGTTGGCTCACCGGTCACGCTTGGCAGGCAAAGAGTGTGCAAGACAAGAGGGATGCCAGCCTGCACGTGCTGGCCTGTGCGCTGCTGGATCCGTTTGCGGTCGTTCTGGGCCTGTTCTCGCTCGTTTGCGTTTGGCACGCACGAGAGCTCATCTCGTCGCTCAAGGTGGGCACACATGCGTTTCACTCTCCGTTGGGTTGACCTTTGCTCACGACGTGTGCATCGTTGGCGTATAACAGACCGCGTCGGGACTCAGAGTGCACCGCGAGATCTTCGCGCACGCGCAAGCCACGCTGGTCGACTTGCCGTTCATTGGCCTCACCCTTTTGACCGGGGTCTTCTTCTGGCGCATTCCCTCGCTGTGGTCACAGTTTGCTAAGGTTCCGTGCACACACACACACACACACACACACACACACACACACACACACACACACACACACACACACACACACACACACAAGAATCAAGGTGACCGCGACAAACGCAGCACGACTGGGCCGACCGTTTTCACTCACTGCTGCGTCTACAGTGCAAAGGGAACGGAGACAAGCGGCTGGTTGCCTTTGTGCAGTTCCGGCTGGCGCTGCTGGACGTGCCCGCCGGCGTCGTCGGGCTGATAACCCTCGTCACCGTGTGGAATGCCCACGCCCTCATCGTCCAGCTGCGCGAGGCCTACAAGCGCTACCAAGGTTAATCCCCCCTCCCCCTTCTCCGCCATCTCTCTCGTTCTCGGCGTTGGCGTTGGTTGGGTGGTGACTCATCGCGCGATGGACATGCGTTGCGTTTGCAGAGGCGACAGCGGGCCCACACGTGTACAACCTGAGGCAGGGCGCGCAGTGTCACGCGGTGGTCTTCTACAACTTTGCCCTGCTGGTGATCGACGTGCCCTTTCTGCTGCTCCTGCTCCCGCTCATCGTCTTTGGCTGGCGCGGCGCGGCCGTGCTGCGGCTGTGGAGCCAGACCGACGACTACTGGGCCAAGCGGCGCGGCATCGCCGCCCAGTTCCTCCTCTTGCTCTTTGACCTCCCCGCCGCGGTCTGTCTGGCCGTGCTGCTGGTCTCCTGGCGCGCCCTCTCCACCGTGCGACAGCTGCGCGCCCTGTGGGTCACCACCTCGCCCGACGCTCCCGCGGCCACCACGTCACCAAGCACTGCTGACGTCAGCGCAGCGACGTCGGGTGCGGCCGATGATCAGGGACTCCGTGAGTCTGACCGACGAGGAACGGCGAAGAGGCGGGCGGCTGCCAAGCCCACGATCAAGAAATCTGTCGTCGGCCAGCCCACCTCCTTCCACGGTGTGGTGTTCACGGAGTTTGGCGGGCTGGTGCTCGACGTTCCGTTCGTCGTCGTCGCTCCCCTCATGCTCTGGCGCCTCCCGTTCTTCGTGCGGAGGCTGTACCAAGTACGCCGCTTGCTTACACACACACACACACACACACAGCTGCTATTTGACACACACACACACACACGCAGGCGTTCCAAGTGACAGCAGAGCACTTGGCGCGAGTGTGCCGATTCATCCTTCGTCAGCTGCGGCGCATATGCGACGCCCTGTTGTCGGCCATCCGCCGACTCGCTTCGTTCTTTATCAACGCCGTTCTTGTACGCACTTGCCCCCCCCCCCCATCGCAACTCTCTTTCGTTCTTTCTTTCTGCCCCAATTTGCGCTCACCCGGCCGCTCATCATCACCTCGCGCAGGAGCTGTGGCTGCTAGTTCAAAAGGCGCTGGGAGGCAACAATCGCCTGTTGGTGCTCATCACTAGGTATACCTCATCTCTGCATGCTCGTATGTCGTGTGTCGTATGTGTGTGTCGTGGTCGTGTAACTTAAATTCGTCGGTGCGATGGAACTGGGACGGCACAGGTGGTGCTACGCCAACGGGAATGTGGGGAATCTGCTGCTCACCGTGCTGGTGCCGCTGTGGATGTTCTGGCCGCTCGCGCTGCCCCTGGTCCTCGGCAGCACCGCCCTCTACATCCCTGCCGTCCTCCTCTGCGCGCGCCTCTTCTTCACCGGCTACAAGATCGTCGACCGCAACTGGGGCGACAAGGTTCGAGCGCGCCCTATTGTTGTGTGTTGTGTGTGTTGTGTGTGTGTGTGTTGTGTGTGTGTGTGTGTGTGTGTGTGTGTGTGTGTGTGTGTGTGTGTGTGTGTGTGTGTGTTGCTATGTTGACCGTTGGGCGATGCGTCGTGCGTAGACCGCGCAATTCACGGAGCACAAGTTGTCGGTGGACTCGGTGACGATGGAGATCGGGCCCGTGGCCGGCCACGGCATCCGCGTCGCCATTCGCGCCGCCAAGCCCCAAGGCATGTTGCTCCCTCCTCCCTCCTCCCTCCTCCCTCTCTTGCGGCGAATGTGAAGTGACAGTTTGGGGGGGCTGGGCATCACAGGCCTGGAGCTGAAGGAGTTCAGGCTGCACCTCGAGGGCAAGCGCTTCTGGGGCATGCTCAAGAAGCTGGTGGGCTCGGGCCTGATCAGCACCTTCAAGTGGACCATGCACCCGCTCAACGTCAAGCCCTTCATGACGCCCGACGCCTTCCCCGCCGACTCCACCCGCTTCGATGCCGTACGCCCCCCCCCTGGCCATGTCCTCCGCCCCCCTCAACCCTCGCCGCGTCTCACATGTGCGTCTCGGCGCCGTCGTGCGATACAAGGTGGTGTCGTTCGGTACCGCGGGCAAGATTCACATCAGCCAGGAGACAATCATAAGCAAGCTCAAGCAGCTGCGCGACGCCGTACACGCCTTCCCTCTTATTCTCTCTCTCTCTTTCTCTCTCTCTCTCTCTCTGTGAGTGTGTGTGTGTGTGTGTGTGTGTGTGTGTGTGTGTGTGTGTGTGTGTGTGTGTGTGGTTGGTAAGCTTGTTAAGTGTGGGGAGAGGGGCGGAGGCTGACCCTTGGCTTCCTCAGGGCGATCATGAGCTCGACCTGCGGCTCGAGTACGGCGAGAACAACTTTGGCTGGACCGCTCTGGGCACGCTGGCGGTCGTCTCCACGCGACCGTCACAGATGCTTGCCCTCGCCAACACGCCGTCCTCCTTCACCGTCAAACGAAGCCATCGGGAGGCGACCTCTTCCTCATCTTCGTCGTCGTCGTCTTCGTAGTCCGCCGCCTGCCTTCAACGGACCAGCTCTATCTGAGACCAGGGGCCTCCTTTGCCGTGTAAAACAGACCTGCATAAATAGATTCGTTTATTGTGGGGGCAGGTGGCCGGTGAGAAGCTGCAGCGCTTACGCTGCCGTAGGTGGTTGCGTTTTCTTGTCGGCAAAGGCAATGCTCGATTCGGGACAAAAGGCAAGGAGCGCTGGAACAGAGTTGCCGTAGTATCTGCCTGGAGCATGAATGCCCATGGGTGCTTGTGCCTCGAGGGTTTCCACCGAGAAGCACTTACAGTCACCACACCATCAGCGCCAGTTTCACTGTCCAGGGAAGAGGGTGGTGGTGCCACCTGGCTCACGTTGTAGTGGGCTTGTTTGATTGGCTCCCCTTTCCATTTGGCAAGTTGCAAGCACGCGCAAAAGTAGGCATCTTCTTGTGGAGCTGGCGTGGGACACGTGTTGAGGATGTGCATGATGGTGGGTTTATACCGAAGGCTCAGTCCCCCTGGGTCAAGAAAACAGTCTTCAGTATCAACTCTCATACCAGCGTGCCTCTTGGCTGCGTGGGGGATGCGCACCATTGCCACATTCATCCAAGTGATGTCCCCAAGGAGCACCAATGTAGTCGAAGGTCAGGAAGTCCTCGACCTTGAACGGCGAGTTGGCGCACAAGACCGTGTCAGTCTGGAAGGTGAGCACATGGTCACCTGTTCTTCGAAGGACACTCAGTTCGTTCCATGTGTCACCGAGCGGAGGCGAATAACCACTCACCCTCCACATCGTTCCAAAACTCCTTGGAGGTCATGTAGGTGCTGTAGCCTTCGTATGTGAGATTAACAGGCACGTTCATGGTCAGCTTTGCATTCACCTGCTCCACTTCCTTGCTGTTAATAACGAGAGAGACAAGATTGAGGGTCTGAGAGTTGGATCAAAAGGTCATCACGGGCTCAAGCAAGCGCACAGAGAACGGATCCAATCGGCGTTTTCTGGCGAGTGGAAGACTTGAAACTTCCATTCGGCTGGGAGCACCTTTCGAAAGTTGAGCAGCACTGCCCACCCCCACCCTCCCGCACCACAACCTTCAGCCACAAAGACCGAGAACCATTTTGGAGAGATGCGCACCGGGACCGAGGCGATGATCGATGTCATGCACAACCAAGAGCGCTACTTTCGAAGCGTTCATGAACCTGAGAAGGACATGAGAGCGTGAGTGTTGGACCATTGCGCCTCCTTGCTGGGAAGACTCGCAGATTACTTGAGGATCTTCTCGTTGCGTGTGGACAACATATCGGCCAAGACTGTGTGTGCTGGTTCGGTGAGGTTGCTCCAGCGTTGGGTGATGCTTGCAATATCCTCCGGCTTCAACAGCTGAGCAACTGTTGGCTGAGAACTGCCATCGGACGAGCGGTGCGGTGGTGGCGCTGATGGTAGAGAGAGCGGCGAGGTGGTCGGACAGCCACAGATGTTAAACGATTCTCTGGGGGCGGCCTCAGGAGCGCGCAGATTGTGCAGGGTGATTGCGGCGAGGGTTTCTTCTTCAACAACTTGCCAGGTGATAGCCAGCGTGGCGACAATAGAGACTAGAATGAGTAGCTTCTGTCCCCAACCCATCTCTCTGGGTTCTTTGAAAAAAACAAAACACGGTCTTATTTTGCGAATATTAACCTCCTCATCAGGTTTCTTAACACCAGGTTTCTTGGACACGGTTCTTCTTTTGGGAGCACGAACCAAAAGAAAGCGTAAGCCCTAGGAGACTCAAAAAACGTTGACTTTTTGTATTGTTTCAGTGGAACGTTTGGAATTTGCTGGAACTAATTCCAAATTCTCGTGTAATTTCTTTTAAATTTTTGCCAGATAACACTGCATTTTGTATTCAGGCGCTGGTGCAAGATACACATTTGAAGTGTTTGGGTATTGGTGGACCACATCTTTCTTTGGCCCAAAATTTTTGAGGTACAGCCACTTGTGTTGGTTTACCCTCATGTGAGACAAGTTGTCCACAGGAACCAAAAGGAGAGATTAACAAGGAGCAATGAGGTCTGTCAGAGAGATGCCAATCTCCTTGGCTGGTAAATGTGGCTGCTGCCATGACCACAGCAAGTGCCCTGCTGTTTGACCTGTTTATGCTCCTGAAGAAACCCTGTCTAGAAGCCCTCACAAGCTTCCATCACTTGGGTGATGAGGCCCTTGCAAAGTTCCCCTGGGCTCTCAAGGGCGCAGCAAGGCAGTGGCTGGCATTGCAACTGGCAGTATGTACATGCTGTGAAAGCCTGCTCAGCCCCTGATATGAAAGTGAGTCAAGGTGGCTCCACAGGATGAGGAGGAGGCCAAGGAAGAACAGGAGAAGGAAGAAGAAGAGGAGGAGGTTGCCAGGGTCACCCCTTGCAAGAAGGCAAGAAAGGAGTGATGACCAACCACAACATACATTCTTGAAGGTGGACCCTGCGGAGCTCCATGCACTCTGGCTCAGTCATGACAACCATCATTGCACCATGTTTGGTATGCCCAGGCTCTCTTCTCACTTTCAACTACAATGTCAAAGTTCCAGGTGTTTATCATTTGTGGCCAAGCGTTGTTGTTGAAGGCTTTGTTACCACCATGCCTTTCACAATGCGTTTTCTCAACGCCAACAAGCAGGTCCACCATGCGCACACCCAGGAATTCAGTATGTTTGATCTTATTGTCACATCTCAGTGCATTTGACCAGGGCTGTGTCTTCTTGAGCTGGCTCTGCACTTGCTCCTTTGTTTACCTTGCTGCTCTATGTTTTTGTCTCACCTTTTCTCCATTCAGGGAACCTCCCACGTCTTCCCAACCCTCTGCACAGGTCAAGGGCCAGGAGAAGGCCACCTAATCTGCCCCAGGAACTCTGATGAGCAAAGGTTTTGTCTTTTTGTGTTTGTTTGTTTATTGCATTTGCTAATGATCATGCAGGTACCTTGAGCACTTCAATGACTCCTAAGTCCAAGTGCAAGTCTCCCAACAGTCAGATGATGAAGGCAGATGCTTGGCTTGCCAAGTTTGCACCCACTTTCTCTGAGCAACTTCTCTGCACTCTGAAATGGTTTCATGATATTATGGTATGTCTTCCCCATTTTGTGCCCTTATTCATACCAGCTTTTGTTTTTGGCAAATCAACTCCAACCCCTGGCGTGGGGTTCTACAGGGCAGACATCTTTACCTCCATCCTCAATCACTTGGCCAAGTATTTCAACCTTACAATCACCAATCTCGTTGCCTGTTTATGTCATCTAATGCGCACCACTGATCCTTGCAGTTGTTTCTCCATCCTCTATCTGCAGGCTTACAAATGGAATGGTCAAACTAAAATTGGCATCTGTCCACTCTCCAGCATATGCTTCCTCCTTTCTGATATCATACCAATGCACATCAGGTTTTTGTGGACAAAAATTCAAGCCCAACACATCAGTTCTTGTGGAACCCATCTTCTGATCACTTCTGTACTCTTAGCCACATGCAGGCTCTCCGAGAACAAGCCTATTCTTGGGACCCCACTTCATCATGTTGACACTGTTTGGGATTGAGCGGTGGCTCAGCCCTTGCCTCAATGGCCTTGAGGGCCATTCAGTTCTACTTCTTCAGAGATGCTGACTTTGATGGATTGTCCCCACATCCTCAACTTGCTGCACCTTCTGGATTGGCATCTCAGTGCAGCGCCAATGTTAAGTGCACTGGTGGATCTCCTCCATTGGTAGATGGTTCTGTACTTGCATATGGTTCTCATTCTAAATGGGTGATAATTCTTCACTTGTGAATAGATCTTCATTTTGTGCTCAGTTCCACATGTACATGATAAGTACCTTCAACCTTGACATCATGTACACCAGTTTGTTAAAAAGTTACATTGTTACTTTTTCTGAACTGTTCTTATCACTGCAAGAGCGTAATTTCGTCTCAGTCATTTACAAGATTATATTTGATCGATGAGGATTTCAAGGTGCATCTTGTAGTAAAACACTTGGAGAACAACAAAATATCAATGCCACAGACGTTGGAAGGCTTTGGTGTGAGTTCTCTGGCAAGTGTTGTGCAGCTGAAAAGATCATGAAAAAATAGGTTTTCTTTTTTCCACGATCCTTTGGGGCTGCCCGGCTGTTGGATAGCAACACACTCCCAGTGTATGATTTCATCCATACATTCAAAATTTCAATCATGCACTTTGGTTCAAGCTTAAATAGAGGAGTGTCGTGGTGTTGAATAAACAAGCTGCACCCAACCTAGTTGGGTGCTCCCCACAAATGTATGCTCTTCTTGACTTTTCCTGATTGGTTGTGCTTTTTGGCTTTTCTAAATGAGATTGGGTGAGGAGTCTCACTAATGATGTCAACTTAGTGGTGGAGTGGAAGAGTTGACCACTTGTGCCCACTCTTGGGCTCTCTCAATCCAAGAGCCTTTAAGTGCTTCCAAGCCAGCACCAACAACACACTCCAGGGAGTGAATTTCCAAAATGGAAACACTCCAAAAAAGCACACTGGGAGGGATATCTAAACGAAGTACCCAAAAGGTGTTGATTCCTATACACAGGAATCCTAGGACAAAACGTTCCCACATCCCTGACAATGAGCACGCACTCTTAATATGTAATTTGTGTTCAATGCTTACAATACTCTCTGTCGCGCACGCTTCAGCACGTTAACACCTCTGCCTGGACTCCTACGGCACTGGGGGATACTCCACATAGGAGTTGAGATCCAGCATCACTGATGGATGCCTTTGGCTGACTGGCCCGCAATTGCTGCCCGCTGTTGTCTGGGTATTTGTTAGCTATGGAACACCTTCCTTTTGCGCCCGGGTTTCTCATAACCCGTTTTTCTTTTTCGCGGTCAAACGGGCTTTCCACCGTGGTGCGTGGCAGAGGATGGGTTGGGGACAGAAGATCATACTCATTCTGGTCTGTATCGTCGCCCCCCTCTCTATCACCTGGCCATTTGTTGAAGAAGAAACCCTCGCCGCAATCACCCTGCACAATCTGCGCGCTCCTGAGGCCGCCCCCAGAGAATCGTTTAACATCTGTGGCTGTCCGACCACCTCGCCGCTCTCTCTACCATCAGCGCCACCACCGCACCGCTCGTCCGATGGCAGTTCTCAGCCAACAGTTGCTCAGCTGTTGAAGCCGGAGGATATTGCAAGCATCACCCAACGCTGGAGCAACCTCACCGAACCAGCACACACAGTCTTGGCCGATATGTTGTCCACACGCAACGAGAAGATCCTCAAGTAATCTGCGAGTCTTCCCAGCAAGGAGGCGCAATGGTCCAACACTCACGCTCTCATGTCCTTCTCAGGTTCATGAACGCTTCGAAAGTAGCGCTCTTGGTTGTGCATGACATCGATCATCGCCTCGGTCCCGGTGCGCATCTCTCCAAAATGGTTCTCGGTCTTTGTGGCTGAAGGTTGTGGTGTGTGTATGTGTATGTGTATGTGTATGTGTATGTGTATGTGTATGTGTATGTGTATGTGTATGTGTATGTGTATGTGTATGTGTATGTGTATGTGTATGTGTATATGTATGTGTATGTGTGTATGTGTATGTGTATGTGTGTGTAATGGGTGTGTGGGCAGTGCTGCTCAACTTTCGAAAGGTGCTCCCAGCCGAATGGAAGTTTCAAGTCTTCCACTCGCCAGAAAACGCCGATTGGATCCGTTCTCTGTGCGCTTGCTTGAGCCCGTGATGACCTTTTGATACAACTCTCAGACCCTCAATCTTGTCTCTCTCGTTATTAACAGCAAGGAAGTGGAGCTGGTGAATGCAAAGCTGACCATGAACGTGCCTGTAAATCTCACATACGAAGGCTACAGCGTTTTCATCACCTCCAAGGAGTTTTGGAACGATGTGGAGGGTGAGTGGTTTTTCCGCCCCCCCCCTTCGATGACACATGGAACGAACTGAGTGTCCTTCGAAGAACAGGTGACCATGTGCTCACCTTCCAGACTGACACGGTCTTGTGCGCCAACTCGCCGTTCAAGATCGAGGACTTCCTGATCTTCGACTACATTGGTGCTCCTTGGGAACATTACTTGAATAACTGTGGCAATGGTGCGCATCCCCCACGCAGCCAAGAGGCACGCTGGTATGAGAGTTGATACTGAAGACTGTTTTCTTGACCAGGAGGACTGAGCCACCGGTATAAACCCAAAATCATGCACATGCTCAACTCATGTGCCTTTTTAATTCCACCAGAAGATTCCTACTTCTGCACTTGCATAGATCACCTCAAAGGGGCAGGGTATCCTGTCCAACAACCCCACTACAACGTGAGCCAGGTGGCACCATCACCCTCTTCCCTGGACAGTGAAACTGGCGCTGATGGTGTGGTGACTGTAAGTGCTTCTCGGTGGAAACCCTCGCGGCACAAGCACCCATGGGCATTCATGCTCCTGGCAGATACGGCGGCAACTCTGGTCCAGAGCTCCTTGCCTTTTGCCCCGAAGCGAGCATTGCCTTTGCCGACAAGAAAACGCAACCACCAACGGCAGCAGCGTAAGTGTTGCGGTTTCTCTCTTCGGCCATCTGCCCCCACAATAAACGAAGCTATCTATTCGGTAAGGCGCTATAATACAACGCTGTTGGTAAGAGCCACAAGCACAAATGCCAAGTCTTCAGTTGCCAAACATCGCCGCGCGGCTCTTGAGGCGGTTGCGCGACTCCTCCTTTGCCTTTCTCTCAGCCTCCTCCTTCTGCCGCTTCTCCTCAGCCAGCCTCTGTCAACGGGCCATCAAAGCTCAAGTGAGTACATCGACATCACGCCTCGTTCCTTCCATTCCTTCACACATGTGCCGCTCCCTTTGGTCGTCAGGCGTACCTTCTGCTCCTCCTCGTACGGGTCAACCTTGGGCGCATTTGCGACCGCCTGTGACGTGATTGGTCGTCACAACACACAACACAGCCGTCAGCCAATCAAATATCAATGTGTGGTGACTGGTGTGTGCATGAAAGAGCGCACCAGCTCGGCCTCCCTCTTGGCCTTGAGCGCGCGCATCTCGGCAAACTTTTGCGAGAACTCCTGGCCCTCGAGCTCCTTGATCTTGTTCTGGGCCTGCACGCTCTGCACGCTGCGCTTGCCCGACTGGGCGGTCTCCTCGAGACGCTTCATCTCCTCGAGCCGCTGCTGCTGCGCCTTCTTGGTCCCCATGTAGGCGTCGATGGCCGTGTCGAGCGCCGCCAGCAACGCAGCCGGCACGCCGCCCTGTCGTCCATTGCCACGTCGTCAGGCTCGACGCTGCAGCAAAGAGAGGGAGGGCGGGAGGCCGTACGGCGGGAGGCGGGGCGAAGAGCTGGGCGAGCGTCTTGTGGTACTTGAACATGAGGTACTCGATGAAGGACAGCTTGGTGCGACCGGAGAAGTCGATGTCCTTCAGGTGCTCCCTCATCTTCACCACCGTCATCGCCTCACCGCGTTTCTGTAGAGGGAGTAGCCCACGCAAATTAAATTAATAAAATAGTTTGTTAATTTATTTAAAAATCAAAAAGAACGAAAGCGAAGAAGGGGGGAGTGGTGGATCTGAGGTACCTCGAGGAAGAGGTGTCCCTCGAACTCGTTGAGCTCGACGACCGTGGCGTTGGGGTTGGCAGCGAAGCGAGTGAAGTCGTCGGCGATGTCGAGGATCTCCTGGAACCGACCTTGGAACTCAAGCACGAAAGGACGCAGGAACGCCTTGGCTGCAATCAAGCAGCTCACAATGGTGAGAGCGCGAAAAGTTTATATTTTTATTTTTATTTTTGATCAAAAAATAATTGCTTTGATTTATAATTTGATTTGTGTGACAACCTAAACTTAAGATAGGCCTTACCCTGCTCGCCAACGGGGAGAGACCTGTACTCGTTAAACTTGCTCATGTGGTCTGCCATGGTTGTTGTTGGGGTAGTGCCAAGTGTGCTTTGGTTGAGGGACTGGATAGCTAAATAAATTATATTATTTTTTTACAGGGGCTGGTTGGTTGTCTAACAAATAAACAAATGGCCAACCAAAAACTGACACCGGTTGGCCTTAGAGCGCGACGGCGTCGTCCGTGGAGGCCCTGCGAGCGCGGCGAAGGGGCACCGGCGAGACGTTGGGCGAGGACTCGGGCGTGAAGTGGTAGTCGTCCGTGGACGCGAACAGACGCGCCTTGGCCGAGGGCGGCGGCGTGTGTGACGACATCGAGCCCGAGATTGACGATGACTGCGCGACAAACGAGTCGGCCAGCGCGGTGGAGCTCATCAACGGCACGAACTCGATCGTGGAGTAGTCAGTCATCGCGTCGTCGCTCCGCGTCGTCCCGCCCATGCCGTCGTAGTCCTCCTGCGCGCCACGACCACGCCACGCAGCTTACCGTCAGCCTCTGTCGCCGATCGCAACGCCACGAAAATAAAATACAGTATTATTTGTAAAATCAAAATAAATATAAAAAGTTTAAATTATCGCAAAAAAGAGATAGAATTGTTGGAGTAACACCTCGGGGTTGATGGCAATCGAAGAGGAGGACATGCGGGTGTAGTCATCCGCGCTCATCTTTGGCTTCGGCTTGAGCTCGCTGGCGATCGGTGGTGAGGTTTGGGGGAGGGGGTCAACGCGCCAAGCCAGGGACAAACGACTGACACGCCACATGTCAGAGACAGAGGGGGGGGGCAAACCTGAGGATGGAGAGGCAGATGAAGTGGGCCAGCAGCGAGACGAAGACGAAGAGGAGGAAGGCCAGGAAGAGGAGGAGAGAGCCCCACGGCCGCTCCTCCATCGACCCCCACACCTGCCACACGCACACGCACACGCACACGCACACGCACACGCACACGCACACGCACACGCACACGCACACGCACACGCACACGCACACGCGTGAGCGTCGGCGGTGGTGGAGAGCAGGAGAGGGAGAGAGGAGGGCACCCAGGCGCGCAGGAAGCTGGTGTGCGACGAGAAGGAGAGGGTGGCGAAGATCATGAAGATGATCCACGTCATCTGCACGCTGGTGACAAACGCCACCACGCACAGGTAGTGCCGGTACTGACGCGACGACACATCAGCAGCGGGAGGAGGCGGGGGAGGTGGAGAGAGGGAGAGGGAGACATGGAGGGAGAGGGAGACGAGCAGTACGCGCAGCAGCTGGGCGGGGGCGGGCCGGCGGAGGAGGAGGCCGAACAGGAAGAAGGGGAAGGCGAAGACCAGGTTCCACGGCGTCTTGACCCGCGCCGGTATCTGCTCGCGTATCTCCTGCACCTCGTTTCCCCAAGTCGTCAGCGGAGGCCCACGCCCATCGCACAGAAGGGAGGGGGGAGGGAGAGGGGGAGGGGGAGAGGAATGGGTGCCAGCTGGAGGTGGGGGACGGTGACGTAGGCCGACGTGAAGTCGTCGGTCCAGTTGATCTCGAACTCGGCCAGGCACCCGGCCTTGGCGTGGGTGAACGCCGCGCGCTGCAGGTGTCGCGCCACCTTCTCGCCCTCCACGTCCTCTGCACACACACACACACACACACACACACACACACACACACACACACACACACACACACACACGAGACTCATGGGTGAGTCTATGCGCGTTCGCTCAAACGCGGGGGGGGGGGCGAGGCGGACCTTCGCCAAAGCTGACGCGGAGGGGCAGCTGGAAGATGGCCTCGCGCACGACCGACGAGGCGTCGTAGATGCGGAAGACGCCGCTGCGCCGGGTGAACTGCTGCCCGACGAGGGTCATCTTCAGTTCGTACGTCTTGCCCTCCTGCGCAGCCCATGGGCCTCGTGTGAGCAGGTCGTATGGGGGAGGGGAGAGGAGCGTGCCTGGAGGTAGAGGTGCGTGGGAGTGAGGTAGTAGTAGCGGAGGTACTGCAGATGAAGCCGTCGGGCGTGCAGCATGCTCACGACTCCCCTACGCAACGACGCGACACGAGACACAGCGGTCAACGCATGCACGCATGCGCGTGCACGGAGTTGGCGATGAAACGAAGGAGGGGGGGGGGCACCAGAGGAATAGCGAACTGACAAAGAGGATGGTGCCCCACTTCCACATGTCGCCCACGAGGAATATCTCCGCCGGCCGCACAAAGAACTGGCCAGTCACCACCACCGTGTCACCATCCAGCGCGCGCGCATGCCACGCGTGAGCACGCACGTGCACTGGCTGGTCTCTTATAACACTCCCCCCCCCCCAGTCCTCTCTTTTCCTGCGAGCGGGCGTACGTTGAAGAACATGGCGAAGTCGCACTGCATGACGTACGAGTCGTCGGGGAAGCAGTCCTTCGACGACCCCAACCGCAGCGCCTGCGAGAGGGAGAGGAGAGGGAGACGCCATGGGGTGGGCAGTGAGTGGATGGGATAAAGAGGGAGAGGAGGAGGAGGGGGAGAGAGCGAGAGGGAGAGGAAAAGGGGGGGAGGGCGCGTACGACAGCGCAGCCGGAGAGGGTGGAGTTGTTGAGGCCGGCGGTGGCGGGGCGCACGCACTGCACGGAGCCGGGGACGTAGGGCAGGCCCTCCCGATTCCGCGCCACCTCGTCGGCGAACGCCTGGCAGTCGTCGAGCGTGCGACAGCGCCCCGGCTCTGCGTGGCGTGGTCGCGTGTGAGGCACATCAAGCGGGATGATGATGATGGATGATGATGATAGAAGATGATGAGAGATACTCGAGGCGAACTGGAGCAGCTCCACGACAAAGACGGTGTCGTGCGTCCACGTCACGCCCGCCGGTGGCGACGCTATGTTGAAGGGCAGCAGTTCCACGTCTTCTGGCCGCTCGGTGAGCCCTGTAGGGCGCCACCCCCCCCCCACAAGCAAGCAAGCTTTGCTTAGCCCCTTGGCCGCACACTGGAGGGAGGGAGGAGGGGAGAGTTCACCCTGATAGCCGGGGGCGAGCGTGTCGTACTCCAGCGCAAACCCGAGAAAGTTGAACTCGTGCAGCTGCACAGACCTGGCCAGTGTCGACACACACACACACACACACACACACACACACACACACACACACACACACACACACACACACACACACACACAGCGAGCGCGTGGTCAGTTGGGAAAGGGAAGAGGGAGGCTTGGGAGAAGCGAAGAGGTGAGCACTCGCAAGGCTCGGCGCGGCCCGCGTGTCCGTGGTGGGTGTAGGCGAAGCCGGGCGGACACGAGCGGTCGCTGGTGAAGTTGCTCAGCAGGATGGCCCGCACGCCCAGTACCTGCCCCACGTACGAGCGTCGCGCGTAGCGGCAGTCGGTTTCCCGAAGATGGGAGAGGGAGAGCAGAGGGGAGGGTTGCATGTAGTACCAGCTCGAGGTCGCTGAACAGAGTGCTCTGCTGGGCCACAGCTGTTTGGGGAGAAGGGAGGCAGGCGGTGGAAGATGTACGATGAGGGCACAGAAGAATGGAGTGGGGAGAGCTATGATGTGTGGCGTACTCTTGAGCGAGAGGAGGTAGTCGCCATCGGCCCAGGTCACCGGCACGGGGCCGTTGAAGTGGGTCTCGCCCGGCTGGATGGAGTAGTAGGGGAACAGGTAGTAGACCCCGGCAGAGTACGCCGTCACCAGCGCCAACCCGTACAGTATCACCACGAACCCTCCCTGGTTCACGTGGAGCATGTGCATTATTTATTATTTTATTATGTGATATTTTTTAATATTAAAAATCAATCAAGCTAATCTTCTTGTGCTGTACGTTTTTGAAGGAAGCGAAGGATCGAGATGTGCCCAAGTGTTGTGACATGTCTTGCTCGTGCAACTCACACTACGTATCAATCGGGCTCATCCGCCGTCTTGCCTTGGATCGTTTGTTGCGTTTTCGACATGAAAAAGGCAAAAGCAGCAAAAATATTAATATTTATATTTTTAATATTTTTATTTTGCTTGCTTGGCTTAGAACAGGGCGAGTCGCATCTCCTCCTTCTGCACACGCTCGTTGAGGAACTCAAAGTAGAGCTTGTACAGGTCCGTCTGGGTCTGGGCGCAAAATGAATTGTTGGGCACACGTGCGTTGTTAGTGAAGCCGATTCGCCTTGCGACAGAGAATGTGAGGGTTTGGAGGGCTACCTCTGCGCCTCGGACCAGCAGCGATATGCCCTTGACGTTCTTCCACATGTCTACCACCACGAACTTGCATCGATGCAGCTTGAGCGCACCGTTCCGGCACAGCTCCTGACCATCTCCATACATCGTGAGACACGCACACGCCATGACACGCCACACACACACACACACACACACACACACACACACACACACACACACACACAGAGAGAGAGAGAGAGAGACGCAGGGGTGGGCGTCCGTACGGCGAGTCGGTGCGGCGTGCCAACGGCGATGCGGACGGCGTTGGAGTTGAGCATCTCCACCTGCTCCGCCAGCTTGATCTTGGAGAAGAGCTTCATCACCCGGACCGACTTGTGAAACTCGGACAGCGCCCTGCGATACGGCGGAGTTAGTTTGAGCCAACAATCGCATACATCAACACACACACACACACACACACACACACACACACACACACACACACACACACACACACACACACAGAGAGAGAGAGAGAGAGAGCCACGAAAGCAAAGGCAGGGTCTCTCACTTGAAGACGTCGCACGCTCGCTGTGCCGAGGAGGTGATGATGATGACTGAAGGCGCGCCCTTGTCTTCAGCCTCGTTGGCTTTGGGCTTGCCGGCCCTTCCTCTTCGCCTGCCCTTACCGCCACCGGCCTTGGCCGCCACCGGCGGGCCGGCCAGCAACTGTTGCCACTGGTCGCTGCCGCAGAGATCCTGCAGCCACGGCTTCAGGTCCGTGGCCACGTCTCTCTTGCCCCCGCTCTGTATCGAACTCACCGCAAAGTGTCCCGCTGGCCAATTTAAAATGTTTTAGATAAACAAATCATAATGCCCATAAAATGCCCCTAATTACCCTAAATAATAATAATATTAATTTAAATAATAAAAATAATAAATAGAAAAAATAGTTTGTGTTACCGGAGGGCAGTGGCTTGCCGGCGGAGATGATGAGGGTGGGGTCGGCGGTGCGGTACTGAGCCTGGAAGAAGGTGGCCTGCTCCTCGGGCCCGAGCAGCTCAGCATCCAACAACTCCAGTCCTCCGCCCACCTTCAGCTTATCATCTTTCGCATCCTTTCCTCCCTTCTTGTTCTTCTTGCCTCCCTTTGTCTTCTGGCGCTTGTTGTTTTTCTGGGCACCTTCCGGCTGTGTCGCCGGAGCGGCTGTGGCATCAGCTGTATCAACGCGCGGCCTCTTTTGGCCCTTGATGACTCGCAGCGTCTTGTCCGCCTCCATCTTCTCCGGTCTTGTTTGTTGTCGCTCCCACGCCGGCGGTTCCTCTTCTTTTCTTTTTCGTTTATTTTCTTATTTCTATCTCTTATCATTTCATTCTGACTGGAGATTTCCGGCAGATTAAACGCCAGCCCGACAAGAAATTTCGGAGGGCACGACCGATAAGAAGGGATAAAACAACAAAATCACCAAAACAAATTGCAAGCGTGTGGGTGCACCACTTACGTAGTCACTTACACTTATCACCCCCTCCTTTTCTTCTCGTATCGTTCTCAGGTACGTTTTTGTTGCATTGATCGCAGGGATTTTTTACGTTCCCAATTTGCATTTTGTCAGATTACGAGTGATTTACAAAGAATCGCTCATTCTGTGATGCTTGTGATGCTATTAATTGCTCCATCTAATTGCATCTCCACTTCACCGATTCTAGATCTGCGCAAATATGAAACGTTTGTGCGCTCGCCTTTCACCCTCGGCTTCGGCCGCGGCGCTGGGAGCCCGCATCTCCTCTCGCCAACTGCTCGGTCAGAGCGCGCAGGTGCAGTCCTCCTTGCTGCCCCTCGCTACCCGCGCCTCCGCCTCCCTCCGATCCTTCCGCACGTCCCCTTTCCTCCGCCGTACGTCGCCCGCTACTCTTTCCTCGACTCTCATCACCTCTGCCCGCTCTGACTCGACGCTTTACCTTCTACTTTATAAAGAGGACGATGACCCTTTCAAGCAGCCGCGCGAGTCGGACAGCGTAGACGTGCTCATCGTCGGCGCTGGTAAGGGCCCACCCATCGCCAACACCAACCCCCTACACCATCATATCGTGTCCTTCCTCGAGTAGCGAGATCTCCTCTCACCAACTCCCGCTACTCGCTACTTTTTCGTTTTGCCTGCAGGTCCCGCCGGCCTCTCGGCGGCCATCAAGCTCAAGCAGCTGGCCAACGAGCAGGGCAAGGAGATCCGCGTAGTGGTGCTCGAGAAGGGCGCCGAAGTCGGTACGAAGAGACGACGACCCCTGCCCGGCGGGTCACGAAGCTCATTTCTTTCTCTCTCCCCTTCTCTCTCCCTCTCTGCGTGTCGTTCCAGGCGCGCACACGCTGTCCGGTGCTGTGATCGAGCCGCGAGCCCTGAACGAGCTCATCCCCGACTGGAAGGACAAGGGGGTGCGTCTACTCTCTCTTCCCCCCCAAACCAATATCACGGCTAGCTCATCTCGTCCAATTATCCCTGTACGATGATGACCACAGGCCCCCATCTACACGGAGGCCACCGAAGACCAGTTCGTGTTCCTGGGCGAGGGCTTCCACGTCCGCCTCCCGACTCCTCCTCAGATGCACAACAAGGTACCGCTCGTCTGTTTCCTCCTGTGTTGCGCGTGTGTCTGACTCGCCTCCGCGCCTGCAGGGCAACTATGTGGTGAGCCTGGGAAACGTTGTGCGGTGGCTGGGCGAACAGGCCACCGAGCTGGGCGTCGAGATCTACCCGGCCACCCCCGCCGCCGAGGCATGCCCACCGCGCCCACCTTTGCTCGCTTTAACAGCCTTGCTGAAACGCAGTCACTTGTGCGTGGCAGGTCCTCTACAACGAGGACGGCAGCGTGAAGGGCGTGGCCACAGTCGACATGGGCGTGTCCAAGAACGGAGAGCCCAAGGTGGCCAAGAGCCCGTTCTTTCCTTCTTGTAGCGCCCGGGCCTCTGCCTCCAGCTCACCCTCGCGCGCTTCCACTTCTGCGTCTACTTCAGGACTCGTTCACGCGAGGCTTTGAGCTGCACGCGCGGGTGACGATGTTTGGCGAGGGCTGCCGCGGCTCGCTCACCAAGACCATCGACAGGAAGCTCGGCCTGTGGAAGGAGTCCATGGCCGGCTTCCAGACCTACGGTGCGTGCGCCATGCCGAGAGAGCTCATTTGCCCCCCCCCCCTTCGAGGTTGCGGGTTTGGGCTTAACGCGCGCTTCCATCAGGACTGGGCATCAAGGAGCTGTGGCAGGTTGACCCCAAGAAGCACAAGCCCGGCAAGATCGTCCACACCATCGGTATGTGCACACTCATACGGAGCGCCGCTACACGATGGTGGGGCGTGTTGCCAACGTGTAGTGGCCCAACGCAGGTTGGCCGATGGACTTCTCGACGTACGGCGGCTCGTTCCTGTACCATCTGGAGAACAACTACGTCGCCGTGGGTTACGTGGTGGGTCTCGACTACACCAACCCCTACCTCAACCCCTACCGCGAGTTCCAGGTAACCCGCCCTCGCTCGAGCTTTCCGCCGACCACTCGCGTTCTCGTTCTTGCTCTGCGCGTCTCGAGGCGTGGCTCACGATTGGAGATGGCTTGGCGGCGCGGTGGGGGGGGGGGTGAGCGTAGAGGTGGAAGCACCACCCGTTCGTGAAGGACACGTTCGAAGGCGGCCAGTGCATCTCGTACGGTGCTCGCGCGCTGGTGGAGGGCGGCATCCAGTCCGTCCCTCGTCTCGCCTTCCCCGGTGGTCTCCTGCTTGGCGACTCGGCCGGTTTCATCAACCTGCCCAAGATCAAGGGCTCCCACAACGCCATGAAGTCTGGTGCGCCGCTCGTTTCATTCGCTCACCAAAGACAAAGGCCAGCTGGCGGCGCGAGCAGCGGTTGACCGGTTCTCGTCTCGATGTACAGGCATCATTGCGGCGGAGACGGTGTTCGAGGCGCTGGACCAGGAGGAGCACACCATCGACCCCAAGGCCTACCCCGAACGCATCAAGTCCTCGTGGCTCTGGGAGGACCTCCACAAGGTTCGCCCACCCCTTTCTTTCCTGTTTGCCATCGAACGATAGCTCGCGTGCTGAGAGCGAGACACGACACGATGGCAATCGCTGCCCAGGTGCGCAACGTCAGACCCTACATGGCTAAGGGGCTGCTGCCCGGTCTGGCCCTGTCGGCCATCGACACCTACGTCTTCCGTGGCAACGCGCCCTGGACGCTCAACCACCACAAGCCCGACCACGAGGCCACCAAGCCCGGCAAGGAATGCAAGCCCATCGAGTATCCGGCGCCCGACGGAAAGCTGAGCTTCAACCTGCTCGAGAACGTCGCCAGGAGCGGCACCAACCACAGCCACGACCAGAAGTGCCACCTCACCCTCAGGGATCCTACGGTGCCCGAGAAGATCAACCTTCCCGGTACGGCAGAGCTCTTGCTTTGTCTTTCTTTCTTCGTATGGTGGCTGACTTGCTCTTGCGTTCGCAACTCGACAACAGTGTACGCCGCTCCCGAGAGCCGGTACTGCCCTGCGGGCGTGTACGAGTATGTCGAAAACAAGCTCGTGATCAACTTCCAGAACTGCGTGCACTGCAAGACGTGCGACATCAAGGACCCCACTCAGAACATCGACTGGGTGGTGCCCGAGAGCGGTGGCCCTCTCTACTCGTACATGTAAATCTCTTGTCGTAGTTGGCCCACTAAACTCTTATATGAGCGCACTGTAAGCATCCTAGCCTTCTTCCCGACTGAGCAGCCATGCCGCGATAGAGTCGTGCTCACTCGGAATTGGAAGGAGAGGCCGCCTTGTAGTTTTGCATCTCATCGGCGTACCGCTGCTTGTCCTTCTCAGCCATGTCGAGGTAGGGCTTCTTCTCCTTCTCGGAGAGCTCGCGCCACATTTCACCGAGCATCGTGGTGATGGTGGGCAACTTCTCGGTGGGGTTGGCCTCTTTTACTTCGGCCCTCTTCTCGCTCACTGCAAACATGTTAGGTCTTCAGCAAATGGCAACGTTGGATGCCAGAATGCGTACCAAAGAAGAAGAATCCAGAATTTGGCATCTTGGGCGCGTTGAGGTTCTTAGGCTTCCTACTCGACATGAGGAAGGAACGTAGATGCCTGTGCGCAAGAGAATAGTTTGACCAAGTTCAAGAAAGGAAAGGAGAGAAAGTCAGCCAAGAAAAGGAGACGCATAAAGTGTCTAACACTCTGCATGTGTGAGGCTTGAGAGCTAGCGTTTTTTAGTCACTTTGGGCACATGCAGAGAGGTTCAATGAGACAGAAAGGGGAAATCTGCAATGTGAGATAGCATTGTTCACCTTTAAAAAAGGAATATACAGCTTGTTGAGAGTTTAGGCTATGGAGTAGTAGAGAAGGGTTTATTGTGTGAGTGTGAACCAATAAGGTTACAGAGAGAAGGATGCAGTTTAAGTAAGTGTGGTTGTGGGCACACATTGCATGGTGATGTGGGCACTGCAAGGCAGCACCATCTGTTCAGGTGTTGCTGCCAAGAGCTATGCAGTCATGTAAATGAGCAAGTTTAATGTCATAGTGCTTCATCCACACATGGAACACATGGATCAGCTGAGTCACAAGATGAAGTGCACTCTGGTTGTCATTGTGCAGGTGCAGCTTTGTGTCACCAAATCCTAGCTGCTCTAGCAGGCGCCTCACATAGAGTGCCTGCTTGGCAGCCTCACAGAGAGAAGTCAGCTCAGCCTCAGTGGAGGACAGGGCAACTGTGGACTGGCTCCATTAAGGTAGCGCAGGACACACTTGACAGCGCCCCAGTGCTCATTGTCATAGGTGTCAACATGGCAACTGAGCACATTCACAGCAATGGTGATGTTGGGTCTGGATGTGAGTGCCAGATAGAGAAGTGAGCCAACCACCTGCCTGTAAGGGATGTCCTTACAGGTCACAGGCGTCTGCTCCAGCTTGGGTAGCAAGAGGCCATGGATCATCAGGGTCAGAGCAGCCTTGGAGTCGTTCATGTTGAACTTCTCCAGAATATTTTCAATGTGACCCTGCTGGCAGAGTTGAAGAGTATGGGCGCATCAATTGCATAGCACTTCAATCCCAAGGATGGAGCTCACAGCTCCAAGATCCTTGATCTGGATCTTGGCAGTGAGCTCTCTCTTGCCAACCAGGCCCAATCAGTAGGCAGTTGTTGACATAGACAGAGACAATCATTGGTAGTTGTTTGCATTGCATGCACCTGATGTAGATGCAGGGATCAGCCTCAAGTGGCCCAAAGTTGAGCGCCCTCATGTGAGCATCAAAGGTGCAGTTCCAGAGTAGAGGCACTTGCTTAAGCTCTTCTTTAGCAGGCAGACATGGTTGGGGTGCTCTTGTGAGACAAACCCCTCTGGCGGCATGATGTCTCTGTGTGTAGCCCTTGGCGACCAGATGTGCCTGGGCGCCCCTTAGTCATGCATGTGGAGTGACGTTGAGGCGCTGGTGAAGAAGGAGGAGGAGGAGCAGAAGGAGATTGTGATGACCCTAGGCATGTTCACTTTGCATAGCGTGGTGCTTGTGCTGTGAGCACCAGCAACTTTGAAATAGTAGTAGTTGAGAGTCCCATGAGTGGTGGCAATTACGATGACAATGATGAGATTGAAGGTGACATGTAGTCAATAATCACCCCTTCAGCTTCACCATCATCTTTGTCATTGAACTCAGGTGTGATGAAGGGCGACGTGGGCTTGCTATCCACAAAGGTCTCATCTAGGCCTGGCAGATGCAACTTGTTGAGGGCATCATTGGCGCCCCTCAAGGCTGGCTCATCAGGGATGTGTTGAGAAGGCTTGGGCTCTGGCTCAGGATCATCGTCTTTGCTGTCAGAGAGTCATTCAATGCAGGCAGCATCTCTATTGAGTACAAAGATGATGTTACACAAGATGGTGATGGTGTGCAATGACAGGATCCACAGGCGAAACATGTCAGTGTCGCCTTGAGTCCCAAGATACCCAACCTTGCTGGATCATGAGGCCAGCTTGTTCAGCTTCTGCTTGCCCTGCTTGAGTAAGTAGCAGCAAGCGCCAAATGGGTGGAAGATGCCAAGTCCTGGCCTCTTCCCCATCATCACCTGGAGAGGTGACAGGTCTCAATTGGCATGGGTTGGCAGTTGGTTGTTGTTGAATGGCCTTGGCCCAGAAGGCCTTGGCCAGGTCAGTGGCAATGAGCATGGTGTGCGCCATCTTGATGATGGTGCAATTGAACTGCTTGGTGACGCCATATTACTGCGGTGTGTAGGCGGGAGTGGGTTGGAATGAGACGCCAATGGAGTGTAGATGCTTGGTGAACTCGTTACTGCAGTATTCACCACCATTGTCAGAGCATAGAATGTGGAGTCAAGTGCTCATGGGCCCAACCATGTTGGCGAAGAGCTTGAACATCAAGAAGACTTCACTCTTCTTCTTCACTCTTCTTCCAAATGAAGAAGACAGGGGCAAAATGAGAGAAGTCATTGATGAAGGAGATGAAGTATCTCTTCCCTTGAAACGACTCCTTGGGAAAGGGGCCACACACATTGGTGTGCATGAGCTCCCAGGCACAAGTGGCACATTGGGTGGGCCCTATCCCAACTGACACTCAGTGGTGCTTCCCCTCAATGCAGGCGATGCACAGGCTGAGTGTTGTTGTCCAGTTGAGCTCAATGTTGGTGGCTTTGGCTGCTGCCTTGTGAAGGTGGTCCTTGCTGGCGTGACTGAGCTGGCAATGGAGCTCATTGTAGGAGAGCTGCATCTTGGCTCTATGAAGTGGCAGAGAGGAGATGTCCCCAATGGTGGGTGTTTCTGCCATGGTGATTCTGCGCTCGACCTTGGCAGGCCAAGATTGTGGTGCTGTGGTGGCGGTGAGCACTGAGTGCTCACTCTCAATGTTGTCATGAAGGAGCATGTGCGTGTCGCTGGCAGACTGTCCCAGACTGACCATGTTGTTGACTGGAAGAGTCTGCAGCGGCACAATGCGGAGACCAGCCTGCTGCAGGATCTCAAAGACTGGCTGTGTTGACAGCTGATGGCAGACCTCACATCCTCCATCAATGAGGGTGATAATGAAGCCATTGGAGAGAAGGCTGTTGGGCAACAGAATGTTGGCCCTGAGCGCCAGTATGTAGCCAATGTTGTGAAGGACAATGTTGATGAGTTGTCCATCAGTTCAAGTGAAGGCATGAATGTTGCCATGGTAGCTCCTTGTGATTTCCAAGCTTGATTTGGTCACAATTTGTGCTGGTTGGCTTGAAGTCGTGGAAGATCTCCTGTTGGTAGGAGAAACTTCTGGTTGTGCCAGTGTTGAAGATCCAGCCACTGGCTTGACCTCAGTTGAGGTTGCAGCTGGCGTTGGAGACCAGCACCATGTTGTAGAGGTTGAAGGTACTGCGGTCTTGGCTGGGTTGAAGTGGGTCTCAAGCGTGGCATCCACAGGAGTAGTTGCAGCAGTGATGAGAGACTGGATGGATGAGTGCAGGGAGAGAGCAATGAGACTGAGAGCCTGTTCAGCTTGAAGGTCCCACTTCTCTTGAGCAACAGCAAGTGCCTCCTTCTTGAGCGTTTGGACACGCTTCAGAAAGTCCTCTTCTCAGTGGCACTCAGTGTGGCGATGTTGGACAGTTGGGCACTTGGTTTTGTTGCCCTTGATGAAGTGCCAGAGCTTCTTGGACTGAAGTGAGGCTTGGAGATTGTAGCACCAGGAGTCATAGTTGTCAGCTCCTCACAGGATGACAGTTGGGATGAGTTTGGTGGTCATTGAGTTGAGTGTACAGGACAGTGATCAGTTCAAAGTGGTGGATGAGCATGGGGTTGCTGGTCAGGCTTGGAGTGGGGCCCATAACCTGTTGAGAGTTTAGGCTATGGAGTAGTAGAGAAGGGTTTATTGTGTGAGTGTGAACCAATACGGTTACAGAGAGAAGGATGCAGTTTAAGTAAGTGTGGTTGTGGGCACACGTTGTGTGGTGATGTGGGCGCTGCAAGGCAGCACCACGGCAACGATCAGAATTGCCACCTCACTTTCGTGGGATCCTACGGCGCTGAAGTTGATCAACCTTCTTTTCTTCATATGTATGTGGCTGACTTCGACGTTTGTGACTCAACAGTGTACACTCTAGTACTGCCCTATGGGTGTACAAGTATGTTGAAAACAAGCTCATGACCAACTTCTAGAACTGCGTGCACTGCAAGACGTGCGACATCAAGGATCCCACTCTGAACATCGACTGACAGCAGTGTGTACATCTCTTGTCGTAGTTGGCCCACTAAACTCTTATATGAGCACAACGAGAGCATCCGAGCCTTCTTCGGAGGAAAGCTTCGCCTCTGCGAGTACTGAGAGCCGACTTACCAGGTATGCCGCGGTAGAGTCGTGCTTACTCGGAATCGGAAGGAGAGGCCGCCTTGTAGTTTTGCATCTCATCGGCGTACCGCTGCTTGTCCTTCTCAGCCATGACGAGGTAGGGCTTCTTCTCCTTCTCGGAGAGCTCGCGCCACATTGCACCGAGCATCTTGGAGATGGTAGGCAACTTCTCGGTGGGGTTGGCCTCTTTTACTTCGGCCCTCTTCTCACTCACTGCCGCACGTCGGGTCCTTCAGCAAATGTAAACACTGAATGCGAGAGCGCGTACCAAAGAAGAAGTATCCAGTAGTTGGCCTCTTGGGCGCGTTGGGGTCCTTCGGCTTCCTCTTCGAAACGCGCTTGGTAGCGACCTTCTTGGCCTTTATAGACTCGGTCTTCGCCATAGCTTGCTTGGATGCGCTCTTATTGCTCGAGCTCACGTTCCTCGAAGCGGGAGGGACGTTCTCCTTGTTCTTAGTAAGGCGGGGCATCTTGGGGTATAACTGCAGGCTAGCTTCACGTGTGACTTGTGCAGGCTGGCGGGTGAGATGAGAATGCCGGACCATTCTGCCTGCGCATTCGCGTTGTTTGCGGGAGGGGCAGGCAAAGCCGGATTTTTCCCTGTTCTGAGACATTCATCGTGGCCGCCGTGGTGAACTTGCAACACGCAAGCAGGACGATTAGCAGCCGAGACAAATTGAGAGCAACTAGCGGCTGAAGATGAGCAACTCTTCTGCACAGAGCGGCGTGGACTCCTCCCGCATCAACAAGGATGCGGCTAGGGCGGCCATGAGCCGTATGCCCGCCCCAGGCCAGAACCGACCGGGCGTCGATGCTGAGGTCTTCGCGCAACGTCAGCTGCAGGAAAACTCGAATCCCAAGACCCAGCAGGCGCTGCCCACTGCTGCACCGGGGTCTCATCCTTGGATCGCGTTGGGCAAGAACCAGCCGAGCACCGCCACCACCCGAAAGAAAATCGTCATCCCACCCCCTCATGCCTACTAATTGCCGAGCAAGTCAGTGCCACCTCCTTGACGACACCATCTCTCCATCTATCTCTGCTGCCAATGGAGAACGTCAGTGTATTCTATCCACCCTTGTACGTATTGGCGTTGCTCCAGAATGAATTGCCCAAACGATCTGCCTCATAATCGCGAATCTCCCCATTCTTTTTTTTTGTTATCAATTATTTTTTATACAAACAAAATTGTTTATTTCCATTTTGGCCGCTGGTGGCGTTCGAACCGCTGCCCTTGGCAGCCGCAGCAATTTCGCGTAAGTTTCACGCAACGGCCTCATTGGGGCGCAAGGTGGGCTCTGCACCCATGCAATGGCTCGTGTGCGAAACATCAACGCGTCTTGGTTTCTCTTGTTTTTCTGGTTCGTTCGCGCGCTGCCAGGCGTGCCTAGCGGTGGAGGTCACCACCCCTACAGCTCCTCCAGTCCAGCGCGAGAGCCAAGAGCGCCAAGCCCTTCATTCGGCGACGAGCGCGAGTAGTTTTGTCTTCTTCTTTATCTGCAAGTGACCCGTGACTGGAGTCATTCAGTTTCTTCCATCGCACCAGAAAGCCACCAGCCAAGCGAACAGCAACACAAGAGAGAGGAAAGCCAAGGAGAAAGAGGACTGATCAGTCAGAAAGAAAAGAGATACGGAAGCCACCATGGCAACGACGGCGGCACAACTCGAAGTAAACGAGTGGTTGGACGTGATCGGCCTGAGCGAGTACAAGAAGGTCTTCGAAGACGAAGGATACGATGATATCGCGGTCGTGGCGGAGCTGACCGAGGACGACCTCGACGTCCTCAACATCACCAAGTCTGGCACCCGCAAGAAGCTCCTACTCAAAGCCAAGGCCCTCAAGGCCACCCTCTCCAAAGGTGAGCCTTCCTTGCCCTTCTTCGTCTGTGCAGCACACTATAGTGTCTCTGGTGTCACGTTGCACGGCGTTCGTTTATTTTTAACTATTTTTAAATTTAACAAATGGCGTTGAAACGAATTTGAAAACAAACACCAAATTTCAGGTAGCCCTGCATGCGCGAATTGGCAAACACATAATTATCATAAATATCTTTTGAATTATTATTGAGCTGGTCAAGTTGCACGGGCCGTATGCCTGCATCTTCACCGCCGTAGGTGTTTAATCATTTTTCGTGGCTCTTTATGGAGGTGCTGCAGCGGCATCCTCGGCGCGGTACTGCAGCTACAAGATCAATATTTCTATATTATTTTATTTTTTTCCTATATTTCTACACCTTTTGCTCTCCTCGTATCTTTCTCTCTTCTTTGCTCACCTTGCCCCCCTCCCTTCGCTTTCCGTTCTTTGCTTCGTCCACGCAGCGGACCCGGTCGAGGCGCTTCTGCTCGCGCGACGAACTGCCACGGCCGGCGGCGCTGCTCCGCCGGCGGCGTTCCCCACAAAGAAGAGCGACGTCATCGAGCGACTCGACGCAGCCGAAGACGACGACGACGACGACGACAACGGGAGTGAAGGGGACGCGGTAGTGGCCAAGGCCAAGGAGGAGGAGGCGGCGGCA
>JANDJZ010000289.1:0-56401 GCA_027943245.1 Acanthamoeba sp. SK_2022b
CTGGCGTACGGCGATCGTTGGGGAAGAGATGGGTGGACTCGTCGGCGTCCTCGAAGGCGCCCAAGCCGAAGCCGCCGTGCCCCTGGGCGCTCCCGCTGAGGAGGGCGCCGATGGTGGCGCGCCCGCCGGCGCCCGCGCCACGCTGCTGCTGGTGGAGCTTGCCCAAGCCCGCCGCATCTGCCCGCCCCTCCGCCTGCCCTCTCCCTTGACACACGCCGGCGTCACACGGCGTGAGAACGCGGAGAATGCGGAGAATGCGATTGGAGGCGAGCGTTACCGCGCAGCTCGGGAGCGGAGTGGTAGGGGTCGTAGCCCAGCCCGTAGAAGTTGGTCTTGGCCTCGAACACCACCGTCTGCGCGGGGAGCGGGGAGTGGGGAGTGGTGGGCGGGGGGAATGCCATGGGGCCCGCGATCTGGTAAGAGCGCGGCAATGGCGCGTGCGCGTGCGCTTCCTGCGCGCGGGAGGAGAAGACCGCGTGCCTCGGTGTCTACGGGAGGAAGGGTGAGCAGGCCAGCGTGAGCATCGGCTTCTTCTTCTTCTTCTTCATCTTCGGAGTCGTCCTTCTCGGTGCGCAGGTCCTCGATGGATATGGCCAGCCCGTACACGCGCTTCGCCGGGCCCGCCGAGGGGGCTGTAGCGGCGGGCGCGGGCGGGGCCCTCTTCGCCTTCCGCTTCCGCTGCGTGCGGGGGCCCACGCCCTGTCCCTCCCGCCAGCCCATCAGCCGCAGCAGCTTCACTCCTGGCGGTGGCATTTGTTTTTTTAATACACATATACACATACACACATACACACATACACACATACACACATACACACATACACACATACACACATACACACATACACACATACACACATACACACATACACACATACACACATACACACATACACACATGTACACATATATGGAAGGACACGGAGAGCACGATGTGAGCGTTGGGGGGGAGGGTGGCGTGCGTGAGTGGACAAGGCCTGGGGAGGGGGGGGGTGTACCGATGGGAGAGTTGGCCGGCGCGATGAGGTCGGAGGGGAGGAAACCCGCGATGCTGCCTCCCGCCACCGCGGGCATGCTGACCTGCTCCCGCCCTCGCTTGGTGGCCTCCTGCCCCTCCTGCCCCGCGAAGCTCTTGAACTCGTCCTTCATTCCCACCGCTCGCCCGCCCGACATGGAATCCTGCGCACACGCATCATCGACGCACAACACAACACAACACAACATAACACACGACACGACACGACACGACACGACACGACACGACACGACACGACACGACACGACACGACACGACACGACACGACACGACACGACGGAAGCAGTGAGTAGCAGCGTTCTAGTGGTGTGATGGGGTTGGAGGTGGAGGTACCGTGTAGTCCTCGTCGTCCATAAAGTCCTCGGGCCGCTGCTGGCGGTTGGCCCGTTGGGAGCGGGAGGAAACGAAGGCGGAGGGCGCCCAGCCCTCCTTGGACCCCACGGTGTTGAAGTAGCCCGCCGAGAAGCCCCCCGTGAAGGCCCCGTGGAAGCGCCGGCGCCCTTCCGCATCCGTGACCACCTGCTCCCACACTGCCAGCATGCACCACCACCCAGGCGATGATATATATCATATAATAATAAGGGCGTTGTCAACTCATCCACAGCGTAGATGAGTGTCCACTCAGCGGAACACGTTGGATGTGATTGATTAAAAAAAATAATTGAAAAATAAAATGATATAAAATATACCTGGGCCAGTGCGCTTGGTGTCGGGTTTGGCTTCGGGGTCGTCAGGCACAAGGGCCGTGCCCACCAAGCCCGCAGCCCGTCCGCTCGCTGCTGGGCGTGGTGCCTTGGGGTCTGCCCCGTAGCCGCCTCTTCGGCGCGTGTTGCTCATCTTTCTTGTCACGCTCTTTGTTGATTTGTTTGTCGAACAAGCAAAAGTGAAACTTTTTCTCTGCGGATTTTCTCCGTTTTCTTGTTCTTTTCCTTTTCCTTGGTTATGCCTGTGGTTTTTTACCCCTCTCGGATGAGAACACAAAGATAGGTAATCAATAGCAACGACCACAGTTTGAGAGAGAGAACAAACAGAGTGGTGCCATGGCTTACCAAACGAGGAAGCGCAGCCTCAACGCGAGGGGCATCCCGGCACCTTCTTTCCCGGAGGGCGCCACGCCGGCGGGCGACACGGGAAGCCAGCCGTCCTCCTCCGCTGATGCCCCCGCGCCCGCGCCCGCGGTGCCGACCAAGCGCAACCTCTTTGTCCGGTCCCTGCCTCAGGTCAGCCTCGCCCTCGCCCTTGTCCCTTGCACGCTGCGCGCGCGCGCGCGCGGTGACCGCTCACGGTGGCCCGATGGCGGTGGGTGGGCGGGGAGCGCGCAGGAGGCCCGGCGGGGCAACGTGGAGGCTGTGAGGCAGCTGGTGGAGGAGCACGGGGCGTCCCTCGACGAGGAGGTGGTGGGGGAGACCGCCCTCCACTTTGCCAGCTTCTACGGCCACCTGCCCGTCGTCACCTTCCTCCTCTCGCGCCCCGAGTGCCGCCTCAACAAACGCAACCTCGGCGGTATTCCTCCTCATTCATCTACGTGGCGAACGTGGTGATGATGATGATGGCGACGACGATGATGATGATGATGAGTGGTCGTGATGGTCGTTGAGCAGGCAACACGCCGCTCATGCGGGCGGTGGAGAACGGACACGCGGGCGTGGTGGCCCTGCTCCTCGACGCCGCCAGCCAACGGCAGCGACCCATCGCGAAGCGATGCAACATGAAGGGCGAAACCGCTCTGCACAAGGCCGCCGCCACCGGTGCGTTGTGTGCCGCCCGGCGCAGACACCCATCTCTCGCGGGCGCGCCCGCGTGCGTGCGTGCGTGGTGTTGCGTGGGTCCTTCCTGATTGGGCTGCGTGAATGGTGGGTCGAGACGTGCAGGAAACGTGCAAGTGGCGAGGCTGCTCGTGGAGCGGGGACGGGGAAGCGTGGACGTCAGCGCGCACACGCACGCCGACCACGGCGGAGACACGCCGCTACACGTGGCGGCGGAGCGCGGTCACTGGGCCATGGTCAGCTATCTCCTCTCCATTCGAGACGACTCGGCCGCCCAGGCCATCGAGCCCGAGCCTGCTCCCGCGCCGGCAGCTGCCCCGTCGGGAGGCGCTCCTCCCGTGGTGTCCGCGGCCGCCGGGCGCACCAGTAACCCACCCGCCACCGCAGGTCGCAAGGCGGACAGATGCTGACGTGGCATTTGGGTTTGGGGGGGGGGGGTGACTAGCGATCCCGCGGCCACTTCGGTCGGTCAATCTGGCGGTCGCGGCGTCGACGGCGGCGGCGCAGAGAGCAAAGCGCGCAAATATCGCGCACGTGGATGCCCGCAACACCAAAGGCCGAACGCCGGCCCACACCCCCATCGTTTCTGGAAAACGGTGCGGGACTGCCCCTCCCCCTCCCCCCGCCACTTGCTTATCTCCTTATCTCCATATTTCCATATCTCGCCGTCTGTTGTCTGGCCCACTCCCGTTCGCTCGCCGCAGGGACATGAGCGAGGCGGAGCGGTTGGAGGGGGTGAAGCTGCTGGCAGAGGCGGGGGCCGACCTCAACGCGCGCGACGCGTCCGGTCGTACGCCCCTGCACTGGGCGGTGTTTGGCGGCTACGCGCGCATCGTGCAGTACCTGCTCGGCCTGGGCAAGTCCCGCGTGGACGCCTCCATCGCCGACGTGTGCGAGTACACCCCCGCCCACATCGCCGTCAACCGGGTGCGTGGGGGGGGGGAAAGAGTCGCTCTCGCCTCGCCCTGTCTTGTCAAGCCTCCGCGGAAAATTCGCCGCTGCTGATAGAATGCCCCCCCCCCTCCCTCACATCACATGCTCGCGCAGGAGCGGGAGCAGTTGGCGCGCGTGCTGGAGCACTACGTGGATGACCAGCCGTGGGAGCACCTCCTTGCTCGTCTGGTCGAGCGGGCGGTCGAGCCCGCGGCCGAGGAACCCGTCGCCAAGCGGGGGCGACGAGGCCGGCGTGCGCAGGAGGACGAGGAGGGCGAGGACGAGGACGAGGAGGAACAGCCCACGAAGCGGCGGCGACGCGGCCAGGGCGCCACGAACACGGACAGGCGCAAACGGCGCGGGCAGGCCGCGGCCCACAACGAAGACGTCGAAGAGCAACGCGACGGCGACGGCTTGGCCACGTAGTGTGACCCCCTGGGAGCCTGCGACGTCAGGGCCAGTCTGAACTCCGGTGGTGGCGTGATCTTCATTGGCGTTCTGCTGCCACGGTCCTCCCGTTGCTCCGGCGGTCAGAACCCGCCGCGGGGCCTTCCCCGCGGGGTTGTGGAAAATGCGCCAATCGGAACAAAGCCAGGTTAAAGAATTAATGAAATGTCTGGGAAGCGCCGTGTGAAGCAAGGAGCAAGCTGGCCCGTGTGTACCGCAGCGCCGCAGTTATGGCTGCGTGCTGGGCCGCGATTGGCGAGCATTACGTGAGCAACCGGACAGGGAGGCGGGAAAAAACAACCGCCGCCTCCGGAGTCCGACAACAACTCATCCCGGCAGGCCCCGTACTACCCCAAGACCCGAACGGGCTTCGCTTCGCTTCTCTCTTCTCTTTTTTTCTCCCCTCCGCGACAGTGACACCAACGTCAGCTCTCCTCTACCACCGCCACCGACGTCGACATTGTTGACCAGTGTCACCGCAACAACGAAGCCACCAGCTCCAACGACGACCTAGTTCAGAGAGTCGCCCCACCGCACGATGGCCGCCTCGGACTCCCAATTTCACGACGCGCCAGCAGTCATTGCATGGTAAGGACACCACCTAACTTCTTTCTCCTTCTGGCGCGTGCGGCCCGCCACTGCTCCCGCTATCTCTCCGACTCCGCTGCTCCTCCTCCTCCTTCTGCTGCCAGATATGCGCGCAGGCGCGCGGGTGGGTGCCGGCAGGCATCGCGCGGTGGTTGGGAGGGGGGAGAGATAACGGAGATTAGCGGACCCGTCGCCACAGCGCGGCAGCGGGCATTGCAACAAAAACAATTTTTAATGGCCGCGCCATGACGGAAAGCTGAGCTGCCGAATGTTTAACAGCTTTCTTACTTGTGGGCTTCCGCGATGCTGTTGTGTATGTCTGTGTGTCTCCACAGGCTGCGGGAGAACTACAAGCTGGGCAAGCAGGGCCACATGGAAAAGGCCGGTGTCTACCAGCACTACAGCGACGCCTGCGTCGAGCGTAATTGCCGCAGCGTGATGTCGCCCACCGTACGTCTCGTCCTCGCGGTGTCCTGTGTGGGATCCTGCCACCTCTTCCCTTTTTTTATTGACGACATGCCCGTCTATCACCACCATCACCATCATTACCACCATCATCATGGGCATCATCATCATATCCAGTACTTTGGGAAGCTGGTGAAGCGGGCCTTTCCCGGCATCAAGGACGTGCGGAAGGGCCCGCGCGGGAACGTGAAGCAGTGCTACGCGCTGCTCAAGAAGCGCAACTTGGCCAAGGAGGAGAAGCTGCGGCTTGCCGAACGACTCCACAACCTCATCGATCTCCCCGAGCACGCCCGCCCGCCCGTGCCACCCTACCCGCATCACCCGCTCCCGCCACCGCACTCCGGCCTCCCCGAGTGGGCCTCGCCCATGAAGGCCGAGGAGGAGGGCGCCTTCCTGCACCACCACCACCATCAACAACAGCAACAACAGCAGCATCATCTGCAACACATCCTCCATCACCCGCTTCACCTGCCCCCGCACGAGCTGCCCCTCCACCAACACCAGCACCAACAGCAGCAGCTCCACCAGCAGTGGCGCCGGAGCCCCGAGGCCTGGGCCCCGGCCATCCCCGCCCTCCCTCCTCCCTCCGCTGGACGACCACTGGCGGCGGAGGCCGGCAACGGCGACCACGACCATGGCGGCGACGGCGGCGACGACGACGACTACAAAGAGAAGGACGGCAAGGCAAAGAACAAGAGGCGGTCCAACCCGGCGGGCAAGGGAGCGCCGTCGCAGGGGAGCGGGCGGCGGCGACGGCGACGAGGCGAAGGAGGGGGGAGGGGGGAGAGGGGAGGACAGAGCGACAGCGGAGACGAAGGCGACGATGACTACATCCCCGCGCAGGCGCAGAGGGAGGGCGAGGAAGAGGTCCTCTCGTCGCCCGGCAGCATGGGCTGGTCCTCCTCCTCCTCGCCCTCGTCAACGGCCTCCGCGACGTTCTCCTCCTCGTTCGACCACCACCCGCCCCTCGCCATCGGCCACCGCCGCCCCTTGCCCACCGCTGCAGCTCCGCCCGGCGGAGGAATGGGCGGAATGTCCATCTCCCTCTCCATGTCGATGCCCGTGGTGGGCGCGTGGAACGGGCAGCTGCCCCCTCCCCCTCCCCACCACCAGCACCACAGCCAGCACCACCACCACAGCCAGCAGCACGCCATGGCGGGGCACCTGTACCCGCACTCCATCTCCAGCCACCCCTCCTACCTGCCTCCCTACCACTCCTCGTCTCCTCCCGCCAGTGGACTCTCTCCCTCCCCGCTGCCGCGGGCCGTTCGCTTCGAGCCCTCCCCCCTCCACCACACCACCACCTCTTCTCAACAACAACAACAACAACAACAACAACAACAACAACAACAACAACAACAACAGCACGCCTCTCCGCGCCAAGGTTCGCCTCCACGCAATGCCTCGGGCTACCTGGCCACGGCTTCGTCGTCATCGTCGACGGCGCCAGCAACACTCCCCTCTTCGTCGTCGTCTTCTTCTTCTTCGTCTTCCTCCTCATCCTCTTCTTCACCGTCCGCTCGCTCATCCTCGCCGATGGCGGTATGTGCGCATTGCCCGCTGCCACACTCTCCGTCGACGCCGTGTCCCTCCGTGGGTGGTGGCTCCTCGTCTCCTCTCGTGCATCGCAGCAGCACAGAGCCTATGGCCTATGGCACGGCGTTTGCAGGCCAGTCGTCATCTCCCTCCATCACCTACCTCCTGGACCTGTTGGACAGAGAACCCCACAAATGATCCCTGTTGTATGTACACCCACGCAAACTGAACGCCACCATCATGGCGAACGGAGAAAAAAAGAGAAAAAGAGAGAAAAAAGAGAAAAAAGAGGGAAAAACTTGAGGCGGTGTTGTGTTTGTGGTGTCTTGCCGGTCAGCTCCTTCAGCTCTGGTGTCAGGGCCGCGCGGCACCGAGCAGCATCAATCGAGCTATGGACGATTTTCATTCTGAGTGCACCAGTCCCAAATGTTGCTAATCTCCAAGCTCTGAAAGCGGAGCTCGACGGAGCAAGACTTGCCGTCGGAAGGCGAGTCGCAGTGTCTCTGGGGAAGGTGGCCGGAGGCCGACCTGCGGTTGGCGGCACGTGGTGGGGAGTCGGCAAAGGTGGCACGGTGGCAGGAGCGGTGGCGCGCCTTGCGAGTCCGCGCCGGTGAGTCGGAGCTGGGCACGGTGACGGCGCTGGCCTGGCCCACCGTGGTCTCGAACCTGATCAGCTTCATGCTTACATTCATCAATCTGCTCTTTGTGGTGAGCGCTTCATTGCCACCACTGCGTGGGCTGCATGCGCTGAGCAGCAATGCTTACGCGGCCACGGCTGACAACGCGCTCGACGCGTGGGCCGCACGCACAGGGACACGTACGTGGGAGACGGAGAGGAGGAGCTGGCGGCGGCGGCCCTGGCCATCACATTCACCAACGTGACCGGTCTGAGCGTGGGCATCGGTCTTCTCTGCGCCATCGACACGCTCTGTTCCCAGGCTTACGGCGCCCGTACACTGTGACCCCCCGCCACCTTTCCTGCACTCAACCCTCACTGGCTCACCCACTCGGTGGTTTTATTGGGGGGGGGGGGTGGCGCAGGGAGCTATCGGAAGGTGGGGCTGATCGTGCAGAGGGCCATCCTCATCGTGACGGTCGCGTGCGTGCCCATTGGCGCCGTGTGGCTCTCCTCCGAGCAGATCTTCCTCCTCTGCCGTCTTCCGCCCAATCTGTCTGCCCTCGCCGGCCGCTACTGCATGCACGCTCCCCTGCCAACCCCCCCCCCCCCATTTACCCCCCCTGCGCCGTAACACCTCGTGGTGTCATAGCTGCTGTCATATCTCTTCCCTGCTATGCTATAGAGTTGTCTTATCTTATGGTGCCAGGCTGCTGCTGCCGGGCCTGTGGTTCTACATGATGGCCGACGTGCTGCGGCGCTGGTTGCAGGCGCAGACCATCGTGCGGCCGATCATCTACATCACCTGCTGCAGCGTGCTCATCAACGTACGCACGCGCTGCTGCTGCTGACGTGGGGGACCCCTGCGCGCGTGTTGGCGGATGCAGCGCTGCCCTCCTCCTCGCGGCCTCATCCTATCGCTCCTGATCGCTGCTTCATGCTGGTGTGTGTGATGTGTGATGTGTGATGTGTGATGTGTGTGTGATGTGTGTGATTTGTATGATGTGTGTGATGTGTGTGATGTGTGTGGTGTGTGTGATGTGTGTGCAGTTGGGCGCGCAATATTCTTATTTGTAGTAATCTTTAATCATAATAAAATTGGCATGGTGCGCACCAGCGGCAAGCACGCGCGTTGGCAATCTGCTCGGAGCCGGCGAGCATGAGCGGGCCAAGAAGGCCGCCTCTATTTGCATCCTCCTCACCGTCGGTACGTGCCACCGCCCACCGCCCACCGCCGTTATTGCCATCACCGTGACACGGTGCGCGCGTGGCGGGACCAGGGGCACAAGGGTGCGCTGCGGGGCTCATCTTCGTGTTGCGCGATGTGTGGGGCGTCCTCTACTCCAACGATCCCGGCGTGGTGGACCTCATCGCGCGCGTGCTTCCCTTTGCCGCTGCCCTCACCGTTATCTCTCCCACCACCCACCAATCACCACTATCACTCAATCACCAATCACCTCTCTGACCCGCCAGCAACACGGCCTGTTCGTTGTTCTCTCTCTCTCTCTCTCTGTGTGTGTACATGATGCAGATTTTCGATGGCACACAAGCCGTGTGCGGGGGAGTGCTGCGAGGAGCGGGCAAGCATGCGGTGGGGGCGGCTCTCAACTTGTTTGCGTTCTACCTGGTGGGCCCCCCTCAGCCTGCTCCTGGGCTTCGCTTCCGCACTGGCCTTCTTTGGCATCTGGTGCACCACTCCTCCATCCCCGCTCCCTGCGCGTGCGTGCGTGCACTCCTCGCGAGGACATGGGGCTGACATGAGGGGGGCGCCAAGGGTCGGCCTCATCATCGGCGTTGTGGTCATCGCCGTCTGACCTTGTCACCTTTAGCCTGCGATTCCTCGACTGGCACAAGGTTCTTCCTGTCCCTTTCTCCTTTGTGACGCTGGCCCAGTCCTCCTCCTCTCGTCTTTTGAGGGCGTGGAGGGGACCACCGGCAGGCGACACGCCATCGCAGTCGGGGTGGACCAGCATCTGGTACCGAGCCTCGTCATCTCCTCCTCCTCGCGGCGGATGGCTGGAGTGGTCGAGGTCGCCACGCGTGCCCAGCTCGAGCATCTGTACGCCGTCCTGCTCCGGGTCTGGGCGCCTCGGCCTTCTCACTGCTTCTGGCTGCAGTGATGGCGTTCAGAAGTAAGCTCATTCACGGGGCTGCTTGCCACTTGAGCAATGTGACGTCCACACGGCGTCCTCTGCCTCTCTCCCTACCTAAGGTAGAGGCCCGACACATCGCCCACTCAGCAAACTTTCATTGTGATTACAAGTTGGACCAAGAAAAAGGCTTTGCTCGTTGTAGGCCCCGAGGTACCGCGGGATAGACCGCTTCCCTGTAGTCTGGCTTGAAATAGTTCAGATCCTTCCGGTACTTCCTGGCATTAAACTGGCGTGCGATGTTGACGGCAATGATCAGAGAAAAGAAGAAGTAGCACAGGAGCGACAGCTGGGAGGCGAGGCGTTCGCCCAGGCTGCTCGTGGTGATGTTGAGACACTGTATCAAATTCACCTGTTGATAACAGTGTCAGCAGGCCTTTTTAGTTCCCAGGAATAGCGCGGTACGCACCTCAGCTATGCCACAGAGGAAGACTTTACCAAGCATCTGGACTAAGATACTTGCCACAAAGAGCCGGCGATGTTCGTCCGAGATGTCCTCCTTGAGGATCCAGTTGAAGGCCAGGCAGAATACCAGGGCGGTTAGATTCGCCAGGAGAGAGAGCAAATAGGCGAAGGCCCAAAGGGCTCGGGCGGCCTGACCGGAGGGATAGTTGGCATAGAGCTGGTAGCCGTAGAACGCGTAGTTTGCCACCAGCAGGTAGGCTGGAGCGGTCCGGAGCAACGTCCGTAAGATGCGAAGGAAAACCTTCCACTCGGGTATAATGATTAACAAGAAAAGATCGGCAACAAAGACAACTGACGAGGTGATGGTGTAGACAAGACCGCTATCGAAGTCGAATCCCTGGGTGCTTTCGCAATCGCTGTAATCCACGAAAGCCCAGACTATGTCGATGACGGTGGCGGCCGAGATGAGCAGACAAAGAGCAATCAGCCCGAAGAAGGTGAATATGGGGCACAAACGACACTCGTTTGGTACGAGCTGCCTCTCTCCGCCCTGGCGCAGGTTCTGATCGGCCGTCTCGACAAGCGGCACCACTCGTAGTGGCCAGGAATCTGCCGACGGGGAGGTTTGGCATGAAGAGTCCACAGCGCTTTCTCCACCTTGACAGTCTTGCTCCATATCACTCATGGCCGGGATAGTTTTGTATGTCTGCCGTTGGCAAGCCAAGTCGTTAATGGCGCACTCTTCACTAATTGTGGCTCTCGATAAGGCACAATTATGCCACTGTATCAGAGCGATTTCACTCACGTGTCGTCCTTGTGACATTGCATAGCAACCGTCTTCCCCTTTTTAGCGTTTGGTTGTTTATTTATATTAGCAATTTAAGTAAATTTAGGACATAAAATCCTTTTGTGGGATTGCGGTGAAACAGCCAGCATCACCCAGCTCACCAAGTGTGCCGTTAAAAGGCGGGAGAAAGGCCTGTATCTTTTGCTTCTCACCCTCTACCGCCGCCACTGCCCTAACGCCTCAGATGAACATCGAGATAACTGTGTCCACTCTTCCCCCTGCCTCCGTCGCCAACCTCTCACCCGGCATCTTGAAGCTCTTCGAGTACTACGAGGTTCACGTTGGTACTCTCTCAACACACCTGGCGCCGGTGTTTGACATGAACCTGAGCGACAACAACAAGGCGATAGCTTGCCTCATGCAGCGCTGTCTCATCGCTCTTCTATCCGATGCTACCAAGCTCCCTGAGCGCAAGAAGGGCAACCTCCTGGCTGTCTACGTTGTTACCGCCGGACTGCTTGGTCTCACCATCTCAGCCCCCGCTTTGAACGCCTTCTCCCAAAAGAACTACGTTGCCGCTCCTCAGCTGGCCAACTCGATCCGAGCTCTCTGCGACAAGGCTGGACTCGACCCACAGGAACACCCAGGCATTCACCGCGTGTGGGAGACCTTCAGTAACCTCGAGGACGTTAGCGCTGTCAAGTACGAGAGAACAGAAAAGTTCAGGTGGTAGGAGTGATAGCACGTGTACAATCGTGATGGCGCTTGAACAATAATTAGAACATTTGCTCATGTTGCACTATTGGCATGGGAGGCGAGGTTTGCGCACGATGCTGCGGGGCTGCGCGTTTGGGCTCGTGAGGGACAATGCCTCTCAAACTCGTGGCGAGCCTGTCGGCCTTCTTCGTCCCGCCTCAATCACAAGTGTTCCTCTCCCCACTCACTCGAGCGTTCAAGAGGCAGGATGCATCGCAGCGATTGGACATACCTGTCGCGCGAAGCTCCGATTGAGACGGCCAGCCTGTGGTATAACACGGCCACCTCTTGCCGCCCGAGGGTGTGCCGGGCCCGACGCGGCCGTCGATGACGCCTGGCTCGAGGAGTTGCACTGCTAGAAAGAACTGCGGGTAAACTGCGGGATTGCGCGGTGGTTGGCGGGAAAATGGCGGGTTTGCAACACCCAAGCGGGAAAACCCACTCCCTACCCGCTTTGCCAAGCGTGTAGAGCGGCGCGCTGTGCGCAAGCGGGAAAAAGATACTTTTGCCTGCTCCACACAGGCGCGTCGCGTGGGGCGGCCACACGCATGCGGGAAAAAGATACTTTTTGCCTGCTCCACGCAGGCGCGTAGCGTGCGGCGGCCACACGCATGCGGGAAAAGGCCGTTTCTACCCGCTTTGGCCAAGCGTGTAGAGTAGGGCAGCCACACGCATGCGGAAAAAAGATACTTTTGCTCCACGCAGGCGCGTAGAGCTGAGTTATTCAGCGGAGGGAACGCTCTCTGCGTTGTTTAAACTATTTATTCTTTATTTCTTATCTCCGAAAAGAAATAAATAGTTTAAACACGTACCGGTATTTCATCTTTTTCTTGCGAACGAGGCGTAGAGGGGGGGAGGGTGGGTAATGCGCAGAGAGCGTTCCCTCCGCTGAATAACTCAGCTTACCTGACGGTAACGCTAGTTACTCTACGTCAGGAACGCTCTCTGCGTTGTTGATTCCAGAGACGGAGAGTGATTACTCCGCGAGGTCGGTTTCGTCGTCCTCGTCATTGCTCTCGGTGTCCAAATCGGCGTCGGACTCGTTCTGGATGTCGAAGAGGATGTCCGAGTAGGCGCCAGGAATCTGGCGCACCACGTAGTGGCGCCAGAAGGTGTTGGGGTCTCGCCAGCCACCCAGGCGGAAGATTGCGTCTGGCTCGACTCCGGCCTGGATGCCCGCCATGATGCCTGACTTGCGGAAGGTGCGTGCCGTGAAGATCGAGGCGTCTAGGCCCGCTGCCGTGGCCACACCTTTAAGGATTGCTGCGCATCTGGCAGGTGAGAGCTGTTCATGCGGCGGGGACAGCTCGAACACGATTCTCGGGTTGCGGCAGCGAAGGCGGAGTGTCGCGGAGATGTTGTGCCATCTTCTCCATGTAGCGACCGGGCACAGGCAGGTGTCCCTGCAACTGTTGATACGGACTGTGTTGCCTTCGCCGTAAATGTCATTTTTGTATCCGACCACTGGTACTACTAGTACCTCTTGGTCGTTTACTCGTTCGATTCGAACGTTGTTGAAGTACGGGAGCGTGGCCGCGGAGACGCGGAATGCTCCCAAAACGCAGAGTAGGGCGAGTAGCTTGGCTCGCGTCTTCTGCAGAGAGGTGTTCTCGCCCCATTCCTGGAACAGGGTCGCCAGGCTGGAGAGATTGAAGGTGGGCCCGTGGTCGATGGGTCGTCTTGTGCGTTCCCGTACTAGGGCTCGTCGAAGTCGTTTGACGAGTGGGTCCCGAGTAGGTTGTAGTGCGAATGGTTCGTAGAGCGCCGTGATGGCGGCTAGGAGGCCGTTGATGGTCGCTGCTGGTCGTTGCGAGGATCTGGTGGCTTCCTCGATGAAGTTAGCAATGGCGGCCACTGCTGTGCTGGCGTCTGGCGGGAAGTTGACGCCTTCCCGCCAGCAGTGGTTGCGGAATCTGATGATGGAGCTGCGGTATCGCGTCCACGTTGACGGCGCTAACGCCATGTCGAGCATGGAGAGTGCTCCCCTGGACCAGCCTTCGGTTCTGTGGAGCCACAGATCCTGAAGGCTGCCCAACGCCACTTCAGGTTGCGGAGAGGCTCCGGGAGCGCGGTTTGCCATTCGAACGAGGACGGGTCGTTGGGTATGCTGATCGGCGGTAGTCCCGACAGGCGTAATAGGTCCTGGAACCATTGTTTGCCTGTCCAGACTGGCACGACGATAGTGGCGTGCGCCTTCTGCTGCTGGACGAGGCGCAGGACTTTCGGGATAAGGGCGATAGGGGGAACCACCCAATTGTTCTCCCCGTGCCAGTCCTGGGTAGTAGCGTCGGTGGCTTCCGACCCGACTTCCCAGAAGCGGCTGTTGAAGCGGCGAAGTCTGGTGTTGGCCCGCGTAGCCATCCGGTCGATGGTGTGGGGGCCCCAGGCTCGGTTGATGCGTCGAAAGACGTGGCGCGCTATGCTCCACTCGTGTTGTGGGTAGAGGCGGCTGAGGTAGTCCGCGCGATTGTTGTCCACCCCTGGCAGGTGGACTGCGGACAACTGTATGTTGTGCTTCTCGCACAAGTCGAAGATCTTGCGCGTCGTGCGGTTCATGGCCGTGTTGCGCCCGCCAAGGTGTTTGACGTACGCGATAGCGGTCACGTTGTCGCACCGTAGCAGGATCGATTTGTTGCGCAGGAGGGGAAGCATGGACTGCAGTGCGCGATGGACTGCTTTGAGCTCGAGCTCGTTGATGTGTCGCCCTGGCCGCTTCCACCAACCCGCTGATGTAGCGCTCGACCCCTTCAGGGCTGCTCCCCAGCCACTGAGGGAGGCGTCGGTGTCGAGTACTACGTCGAATGGGCGGGCGGACGCTACCTTGCCGTCCCACCGGCTGAGGCCAGTCGACCACTCTTCCAGGTCGTTGATGGCCGCTGGTGAGAGTCTGATCTGGCTGTCCCAGCTCGTGCGCCGGCTGATGTCCCGGAAAAGGTTGCGTAGCAGTAGTCGCGCTGGGAGGACCGCTCTGGCCAGGGCTACGCACTGGCCTGCTACCGCTGCCGCTCGGCGAACCGGCACTGTCGTCTGCGACTGTGCTAGATGCACGAGGCGAGCGATGTCGTGCTGGACGGCATGACACTTCTGGCGAGGTACTCGGAAGCGTGGGACGCTCGAGGTATCGACCAGGAGACCAAGGAACTCCTTGGTCTGGCCTGGTTCGAGGGAGGACTTCTCCCAATTGACTGACCATCCGAGGTCCGCTAGCAGGTCGAGCGTGGTCTGTCGGGCGCGCAGGGCTTCCTCCCTGCTGGATGACATCACGATGATGTCGTCCATGTAGGCCAGGCAGCGAATGCCCCTTGCGGTGATTGCGTTGGTTGTCGCACGCACAAACCGGGTGAACACCCAAGGGGAGGCGTTCAGGCCGAAGGGGAACACCCGGTATGCATACCGGCGTCCTTTCCAGCTCAGTCCGAGAAGGTGTTGGTGCGAGCGGAGAACTTCGGCGTGGTGGAACCCATCGCGGAAGTCGATAGTGAAGAGCCAATCCCCTTCCTGTAGTAGGGGTGCCAGCTCCTGCAGCCCGCTGAACTTGAACTTCGGCGGCCGCATGTAGAGGTTGAGGAGCCTCATGTCGATAATAAGGCGATGCTTGCCGTTCTTCTTCGGAACTACCCCGATTGGTGAGACGAAGGCCGGCTCGTGGGGAAGGAGCTCCCGCAGGGCTTTCTCGCGGAGGAGGCGATTGATCTCGCTCTCGACGAACTCCTCCTGTGCCGGGGTGAGGCGGTGGTTCCGGAGAGCACGCAACGCCGGTAGCTGCCCGAGGGGCAGCGGTACGCCTAGTCGGATCCAACGCAGGAGGGTAGGCGGCGCGCCCTCCTGCTGCCACCGGGAGGCGCGTGGGCGGAGCGCACCCGCGATGGGTGCGCTTGGCCCAGCGCCTTGTAGCGGCGGAGTCGTCCCCCCGGTGAGGGACGGCCGCCGCAACGGTGGCTCCACTAATCATGGCTGGCGCTAGAGCCGGCGCCATGGCTATAGTTGGTGTTGGTCTTGTTGGGGTAACTACGGGGTGGCTTGCCCTTGTTGGAATTGCTAGTGGTGTTGCCGCCGCTCTGTTGCGGCTTGCCGTTGCTCCAGGTCTTGCTCGGTTTCCCAGCGGTCGGCCTGGCCTGCTGCTTGTAGGCTGCGTACTGCATCGCGCTGAAGAACCGCTCCTTGTCCGCCGCGGAGATGGTCGCACTATCGAGTGCGTGCCAGGCGGGGATGGCCTCCGTGGGAAGCGCTTTTTTCATCCACGTGTGGTCTCGAGCGCGGAGTTGGGTACGCATGCCCGCGAGCGCGACTGACGCGATATCTTCGAGGGCGTCAATGGCGTCCGGGAACTGGTCGGCGGCGGATACGCATAGCTGGAGGACAACCTTGAAGGTCTTAAAGGTCTCCTCCTGGTGCTTCACCAGGATCTTCTCGTCTTTCGAAAGTCCGATGCCTGACGAAGAAGGGAAGGAAACTCCACCGCCCGCGGGCACCCCCGAGGCGTTCTTGCGGATCGTCTGATACCTCTCCCACACGCCCGGGGCGAGGGGGGAGAGGCCTGACAGAGGCGATATGTACCCCATTTGGGGAGCGTGCGCATACGCCATCGCGGCAGCAGGGGCCGTCGGTGGTGGGAGCGCGGGAATCGCAGCCGTCGGATCTGTGGGTGCCGGCGCGGGGGCGAGCGGCGGAGTATTAATTTGCGGCAACAGGGCCGACGGGGACGAAGACCGAGTCGTCGACGTCGGAGTTGACGCTGAAGGAGAAGGGCCTAGGTCAGGGGTGTTAACAGTCGGCGCTGCCAACTGCTGTCCCTGGGTGGCCGACTCCGAAGTGGCCACGGCGGGCCGGTTAGACTCACGGATGAGGTCTAGGATTTCGGACTTGAAACTGTCGAACTCGGCCCTGGTAAGGGCTGGGGCCGGGGTAGATGCTCGGGTCGACGCCTGAGTAGCTGCCGGAGGTGGCGTCTTGGATTTTTTAGGAGTCATGGTGACCGATTAATCACTCGACGAACGGTACGGCTACGCAGACGAGAGAGCAAGAAAAAGATGAAATACCGGTACGTGTTTAAACTATTTATTTCTTTTCGGAGATAAGAAATAAAGAATAAATAGTTTAAACAACGCAGAGAGCGTTCCTGGCGTAGAGTAACTAGCGTTACCGTCAGGTAAGTGGGGCTGCCGCACGCATGCGGGAAAGGCATTTACTACCCGCTCTGCGTCCAAGAAGCGTTTTTTGCACGTTACAAAGCTAGAAGGATGTGTGGAGTCGGAGTCTTGTCTGCTCAGTTGCTGGCTGGCCGGCAGGCAGGCGATGGGGGGAGGGCTCATGCTCGGCGCTCAGCTCCTGGTACCTCTCTTTGCTTCTGGAAAGGGAGGACATTGAGCATATCATCAGGCTCAATCATAAGAAGGATCATACGAACGGACTGGTCGGGCAGATCACGAGTGTCGGCACGGCGGCCCACTTTACTTGCTGAAGTTCTGGGAAGAGGGCTTTCTCCTGCGCCGGCAGGTCCACCCTTGCTTGCGGCCACCGTGCTGAGCAGAGCCAAAAGGTCTTCCTGATCCTGCACGGACATCTAAGAACGAGCAGTCTGAAGAGAGAAAGAGGCAGACTTACTGTTGGAACGTAGGGCTCTGCTGGCTGAGAAGAAGACTCTGTTCTTGCTCTCTTATTTTGCTTCGCTGCTCGTTCGATGATCAGCAACACTCCCTTCTCAGTTCCACAAGGTGGAAGCAGTGCGAAAGGTACGTTCACAGAGCACATTTCCCTCATGTGCTTACCTCTTTCAGGTGGTTTGGTCTGCATGCAAGGAAGCACAATTGAAACCCCTTGAGCTGCCAACTACTGCTGCCAGTGTACTACATCAATGCCTTTGAGCAGAGCCACTCAAGGAACAAGTCCATCATGGGGATTTATATGAGCATTGCCAACATGTCTCACGCAGAGTACAAAAAGGCCAAGTCAAGAGTCTTACTCACTCTAATCCCAAAGACAGTGAATCTCACCAACACAATACAGCAGGTGATAATCAACCCAACAAGGCTTCTCAAGCATGGCATTGATATCAAGTTCAAGGCAGAGGGCATCATGCAATGGTGCTACAGCTCAGCCTATGCGATCTTGGGTGATCACCCATCCCAGATGGAAATGGCAGGTATGTTGTCCCCCTGTCCCTTTGCCCCTTGTTGGCTGATGCCATGCGTACAGGTTTGTCTGGAAGGAAGTGCAGCTGCAGGTACTGCCATAAGCTGGCAGATCTCAACTTTGTCAGCTCGTGGCCTACTGAGATCAAGGGCCAAACTGTGCAAAAACCATCACTGTGAGGGAACTACAAGACCATCTATGAGGGCTCTTGAAGACAGTCAATCTGGTCACCAAGGTGTGGTTGGACACATGAACACAAGGATCAAGGCCTTTGGCTGGGCGCAGGAGGTGAGTCCATTCTGGAAACTTCAGTGGATGTGGCCCTCGTTCTACAGGTGTTTTGGCATTTGTCTGCTCCATCTCATGTACTTGGGCACCACCAAGGTATGGCTCTTCTCCTTCTGATGACTTTTGCAACTCACGTCAGTCACATCTTGTGAAGCGCCATTTATTATATACAGCCATCAAGAACAGGCTCTGGAACAAAGAGACTCAAGGAGCTGGTGGACTTTCCTGGCATCTCTTCTTTTGCCAACAGAGTCCATGTTGTGCGACAGAACAAAGATGTACATGCCCACTTGTAGTTTTGTTTCATTGTACAACACACTAAGCATAGAGTGCAGGGACGGTTGGGGGTGGCAAGCCTCAAGGGTGGTGAGATGGACAGTCTCATGCAAGTCATTGAGGTCTTGTTGATCAACTTGGTCAACAACAACAAGCTCAGGGCCTGGTGTCTGCATGCTGACATCGCAACACTACTACAACGTGACTCCCTCACCAACAACGACCTCAATCGGCTTGAAAGGCTCGTGGTAGAGTGGAAGAGCCTGTTTTTTTCACTTTACAATGGCGTTGTAGAGATACCCAAGCGGTCTGGGAAGAGGGAGCAAGGCCCTGGGAAGAAGAGGAAGAAGAAGAAGAAGGCAAGACAGAGCAAGGCAAAGATGATGACAATGACAACAGAAAGTGACACGATGCCACAGCCGCTCAACCTCCACAACATGCCCAATTTTGAGACAATGGAGCACCTGGCTGAGCAGATCCGTTTCCTGGGCCCAATGTGGTTCCAGGACATGATGCTCTATGAGCAACAGCATCTCCAGGCCAAGGAGATGTGCTGTACAATGAACCAGCAGGCCAATGAGCGAGATGTGCTTTTCAAGGTATGTAACTCTTGTTTGGAGTGCACTGTTTTGGTTTGTGTACCAACTCTGGCACGTACAGACGCACCTTTGCAATGTGGTGATGAGTGCAATGAGCTCCCTGGCCAAGACGCCGAGGCAGTGGAAATGCTATGGCTTTGCAGGCAACTCCTACAGGCTGTCACAACCTCCATCTTCAATTGCCAAGTGCAGGCTCAAGGCTGCAATCAGGCAGGAGCATGACATCGACATGGACTTTCAAACAAGCGACCTGTGCCTCTACAAAAGCGCGTGGCTGGCAGGGCGCAGGCTTGAATGAGGCCATTGGGTCGTCATTTGTGTTCCAAAGTGAACACCTCAGGTACGTTCATGTGCCATTTCCAGTGTTGTTCTTTTCTAACAATGCATGTAGGTGTTGTTCAGCTTCATGGACAATGACTGTGCCTTTGTCCATGAGCGCGATTGTGTGGTGATAGGTAAGATTGAAGAGTTCCTTGAGGTGCAAATCATGCAGGGCATGGAGCCTGTGCGGTGGTTGCAGATGCAGCTCAGCTGTGCAATTGATGAACAAGATGACATGTACCCAACCTCCAACTTCAAGTGGTTCAAGATACACAGGCCATACTTTGTCCCTTATGCATGCAAGGATAGCCCCTGGCAAGTCCTGCATCACATGCACTTCTGCAGCAATCCTTGTGTGGTGGGCATATTGATCTTCAACCATTGTGCTTTGAGGCGCATTGAGAACAAGATTGATGAGCAGAGCGACAACAATGAGGACGATGATGAGGACAACAACAAGGACAATGACACAAGCAAGCAGAGCAATGAGGACAAAGACAAGGACGACAAGAATGAGCAGAGCAATGAGGACGACATGGCTAAAGAGACTGACGATAACTTCTCAGAGTAAAACTTTCACAAGTACAGGCAGGGTGGGGAGAAGGCAGGGAGAGGTGGGGTGGGGAGAAAGCAGGGAGAGGTGGGGCAGGGAGAAGGCGGGGAGAGGCGGGGTGGGGAGAAAGTGGGGAGAGGTGGGGCTGGTAGAAAGTGGGGAGAGGTGGGGTGGGTAGAAGGCAGGAAGAGGTGGGGTGGGTAGAAAGCGGGAAGAGGTGGGGCGGGTAGAAAGCAGGAAGAGGTGGGGTGGGTAGAAAGCATGCAGATCACACTGAGTAGATGGTGTGTGGGGTGTGCACGCCTTTTCCCCACATGCAACCATTTTGAAGCATTTTTCTGCTGCTGGGTGGGTGTGTATTTCCTGCTATTTCCTCGCCAATCCTTTCTAGCAGTGTGGCCCACGTAGAGGTGCACTAGGGCTTACCTTAGTTGTGCAGAGCTGTTTGAACAACAGTTGTGCAATGCTTATCTACAGGGGCCTTGCAGAGAAGGGCAGTGTTGATGGGGATATGTGCGTTCTTGTTGGCGATCTCCTTCAGCTGCATGGTTTCCTGATATCGCAGGTGGTTGAGGATGAGCGCTAGGGCTGAGGGCGAGGGTCCCCACAGCCAAGAACAAAGACTTGGAGCAAGCCAGCATGTTTACCTTTGTTTGTAACTGGATGCGAGCGACGGGTGTAGGAGTGTAGGGTGTCAGAGGTACCTTGAGCTTGCTGGCCATGCTCAGTGGAAGTCCAGTAATATCAACTTCATGATAATTGTATATTAGCTAACAACCATTGATGATACCCCTCTTCATTTGTCAGACTGATCCCCTCCTTGCTCGCACAGCTGTCCAACAAGTACAAGCACCAACAGGTCCAATGAAAGATACGTTGATATTCTGGCTTATGTTTTATGGTCGATAAGCATTGCTGTGGCCCAGTTTGTTATTCGTGCATCTTCTCTTGTGATCCCCACAGCATGCTGGACTTCTTCCATCCATTCCCAACTGCCACCAGCAGAAGGTGTTGGTTGCCCAAAGAAAAGCACTTACTTGCGGGCAGCAATCCCAGAGAGGATAATGACCCAGAAGAAGGCCACCACGTTGACGAACAGCACTCGCAGCTCAGCGGGCACGTAGTTGAAGCTGATGAAACTGGCGATGGGCCACACCTTCCAGCTGTTCACCGTCGTAGGCCTGCACACAGGACACCACCGCGCCAGACGAGGAAAAGAGGATCCGTCAGGCGCCCGACCAACCAACAACAATAACACCAAAACCGATGGCAGGCAAATAACAGGGAGGAGATGAATGGATGAATGAATGAGTGGAGGAATAAATAATTAATTAAATAAATAAATAAATAAATACAGAGGGGCGGGGCACCAGAAGTTGGACTTAATGAGGCCGCCCATGGCCGAAGGCTGACCCTCCAGAATAGCCATGAGAACGTAGAAGAGGACGTTGAAAATGGGGCCAAACACAAGCTGGTCGATGGCGAGCTTGCCATAGACGGCAGTTTTGCCACGGGCGAAACGGAAGAGGTTCTCCAGCCACAAGAACTTGTAGTGGCTCACCGGGCTCAGCAGGAGACCCAACGCCGTGAACCGCCACAGCCGTCCGAGGTCGAGCCCACGCAGCCCCTTACGTTCCACCGCTACCTGCGCCGCCACATTGCCCAGCCCGGACAGCACGGCCGACGTCACCGCCTAACGGCACAGAAACCCAAACGGCACCCGGGTCAGAAAATAACAATAACAAAAACAAAAACAAAAACAATAACAAAAACAAAAAATAAACAAACAAACACATTATTTACGAGGCAAGTCCTGCCCCGGCCTGGAAGAGTATTATTCTACTATAAAAGTTTGGATGAAAAGGCGCGGAGGCCGGAACGAGAAGGCACCTTGGTGAGAATAGGTCGCTTGCGGAGCTGGAAAATATAGGCTTCCCAAAGAGTGGAAAGGCTATTGTTGTTGTTGGAGGCAGGCTTTGAGTTGGACATGTCGGCTGACGTCGGGTCTGAAGCAAGTGCGGACAGGGAGAGAGGAATACTATTTCCAAAAGCACCGTAAACAAATACGCTAGCCGCAAGAGAAAAACCCCGGTGAGCTTCATTTTCTCTTTTTTTTCCTCATTGCACACAAGAAATAACGTCAACCCCCCTTCCTCCTTTCTTCTTACGGGCGCCGAACGGAGCATCTTTCTTCTCACGCAGGATGCAGCAGCGCAGAACAGGTGCCTCCCACGGACAGGGGCAGCAACGACACCGTGGCAACCGCAGCCGTGACGGACCCGCCAAGCAGCGACTCCGAAGAAGAAACGATGAGGAGGAGGAAGTTGCCCTCCTTCTCCGCCGCATCGAAGCCGAAACTCCTCCCGCTGGGGTATGCCCCCTATCTATTCAACCTCTCCACCCTCCACCTCCAGCAGGTGTTCATGTGGGCTTGCTTGGAATGGCGCATGGTGTTGTGTGTGTGTAAAAGGTGAACCCGCTTGTGTATGACGACCAGCCTGCCGCTGCGCGCGACGACAGTGCTGCCGGCGCAGCGACGGAGCGAGGAGACGAGGAAGAACAGGGCGCGGTGGCTGGCGCCGGAGCGGCGCGCGAATTCAAGGACTTGCCCATCTCCTCCCGCACTCTGCAAGGTTCGTGCCGCCGCCGCTGGGTGGCTGCAACACAGCGCAACCCATGGCCGCATGTGTGACGTGCGGTGGTGGTGATGGCGTGTGTGTGTGTGTGTGTGTGTGTGTGTGTGTGTGTGTGTGTGTGTGTGTGTGTGTGTGTGTGTGTGAGAGCAGGACTCGAAAAGGGCGGGTGGAAGGTGATGACGGACATCCAGCGCGCCACTCTCCCGCACACCCTTGCCGGACGCGACGTGCTGGCTGCCGCCAAGACCGGGAGCGGCAAAACGCTTGCCTTTGTCATCCCTGTGCGCCTCCACCACACCACCACCACCACCACCACCACCACCACCACCACCACCACCACCACCACCACCACCACCACCACCACCACCACCACTCTTATACGCTCCTCTACCCCGATACCAGGTGTTGGAGAAGCTCTTCCGCATGAAGTGGACGACCGAGGACGGGTTGGGCGCGCTCATCATCTCGCCCACGCGCGAGCTGGCCCTGCAGATCTTCGAGGTCCTGTGCACGGCGGGCTCCGACCACCAGCTCTCGGCCGGTACGCCGCCGCGGCGCTCCAGTCTTCCGCCAACCAGAGCGCTTTGGGGGGGGGGGGTGGTTGTTGGCGGGCAACTCAAACGAGGAGGCGGGCGAGCACAGGGTTGGTGATCGGAGGCAAGGATTTCGAGGAGGAGAAGGTGCGCATCGCCCGCATGAACATTCTCGTCTGCACCCCGGGCCGCCTGCTGCAGCACCTCGACCAGAGCCCCGACTTTCACCCTGGCTCCCTTCAGCTCCTAGGCAATTTACCCCCCCCCCTCCTCTCCCTCCGGTTGGTTGGCTGGTTGGCTGGTTGGAGCGGGGAGAGCATGGCCTGGACTCATTCTGGAGGTCAAAAACGCGAACAGTATTGGACGAGGCGGACCGCATACTGGACCTGGGCTTCGAGAAAACGGTCAATTCGATCATCGAGAGCTTGCCCCGCACCCGCCAGACCCTGCTCTTCTCCGCGACGCAGACTCGGTCGGTCAAGGTGTGCCCCCCTGACAAACACCGCTCGCTCACCTCCCAGCCCGCGTGGCGGTGTGCATTGCGTGGCGATGTGCGCGCGCTCGATTGTCTCACTGTACGGCGATATATCGTGGTGATGACGCGTAGCAATTGGCGCGGTTGTCGCTCAAGAACCCCGAGTACATCGCCGTGCACGAGCAAGAGCAGTATGCCACGCCCAAGAACCTGCAGCAGAACTACCTCGTCTGCCAGCTCCACGAAAAGCTCGACACGCTGTTCTCCTTCCTCAAGACCCACACCAAGCAGAAGATCCTCGTCTTCCTCTCCAGCTGCAAGCAGGTGGGCCAACCCTACCCACGCGGAGAGCAACAAATTGTTCAAGATTTTATTTATTTATTTATTTATTATTATCATTCTATTACTATTACTGTTTTCCGTCTACTCTACTAACAACGAAGCACCGCCCATCACCATCACCATCACCATCACCATCACCATCACCATCACCATCACCATCACCATCACCATCACCATCACCATCATCACCATCACCATCACCATCACCATCACCATCACCAAAAACAAAACAAACCTCATGCGCAGGTGAGATTCGTGTACGAGGCCTTCAGGCAGCTGCAGCCGGGCCTGCCCGTGATGCACCTGCACGGCAAGCAGAAGCAGATGATGCGCATGGCCACCTACACCAAGTTCTGCGAGCAGAAACACGGTGAGCCTCACTCTTACCCTCTTTCCCGGTGCCGACTCTGCTTGCAGGCGCACACAGAGATGATGCGTCGATGGCCATGCCCTGCGATTAACACTGTGTGTGTGTGTGTGTGTGTGTGTGTGTGTGTGTGTGTGTGTGTGTGTGTGTGTGGTGGCGCAGCGTGTCTCTTTGCGACGGACGTGGCAGCGAGGGGCCTGGATTTCCCCAACGTGGACTGGGTGGTGCAGGTGGACTGCCCCGAGGACGTGCCCACCTACGTGCATCGCGTGGGGCGCACCGCCAGGTAGCCAGCTAGCTTTTGCCTGCTCTCCTCCTCCCCTCCTCTTCTCCTGCGGGGCGTGCTCTCTGACCGCCCGCGAACTTGGCTCGCGCGCGCGCGCGCGCATGGTTTCGTTTGGCGCAGGTTCCAATCGGGCGGGCGGGCGCTGCTGTTCTTGCTGCCCTCCGAGCAGAAGATGGCCCAACTCCTCACCCTCAAGGTGCCCATCCAGGAGATCAAGGTCCGTGCTCCAAGCCCCCCTCCTCCTCCCCATCGTCGCTATCGTCGTCGCATTGGGTTGTTGACGGCGGGCAACAGGTCAACCCTCGGCGCACCCTGTCCATCCAGAACAAGCTGCAGTCCATCCTCGCCGCCGAACCGCCCCTCAAGTACCTGGCCCAGAAGGCACAACCACCAACCACCAACCAACCACCGCCACCGCCTGCTCGCCTCGATCGACGGCCATCGCTGCGAGTCGAACGGTCTACTGACGCGACCAATCGGGTGGGCGGGCGGGTGGATGGGTTGGGTGGTGGTCGTGCGCAGGCGTTCGTGTCGTACATGCGCTCGGTGTTCCTGCAGCCGGCCAAGGACGTGTTCGACGTGCACGCCCTCCCCGCCGAGGAATTCGCCCTTTCCCTCGGCCTCCTCTCCTCTCCCCGCATTCGCTTCACTCAAGTAGGCCCCCTTTCCCTCTCTCTCTCTCTCCTCTCACTTTCACTCTCACTTTCACTCTCACTTTCATCACTTTCATCACCTTCCTCTCTCCTCCATTTTCCTTTGCTCTCTGCTAATGAGACCAACTTCGCTGTGCCCTCTACCAACAAAAGAGCAAGAAGGGCCACAAGAACGTGTCCTACCAGATGCAGCAGTCCCTTGAGGACGCCGAACATGACGACGAGGAGGACGAGGAGGACGACGAGGAAAAGGTGCAGCCCACTCTCCCCCCCAAATAGCTGGGTGGCGGATGTCAAGCGTGCTGACCTCGGGGTTTCCCGCGCGTGGGCGCAACCCACAGCCAAGAGGACGAGCGCAGATGGTGAGCGCCAAGGTGGAGAAGCTGATCGCGCGCAAGAACGCGACGGTGCTCTCCGACGCCTGGTCCAAGCTGCGCGCCGACGTGGATGACGCCGAGGTACTCCTCTCGTCGGCCGCCACGTGGCCTTCTCGCCTCTCCTCCCCAATCGGCAAATTGACCGCGCGAATGGATCGTGGGAGATCGTCGCGCGCGCGCGCGCGTGCGCTCACTCGGTGTGTCTCTCGCGATAGGAGGACGACCTTCTGGTGCTCAAGAAGAAGGGCAAGCCCGAATCGGTCGCGCGCGCCGTCGGCGTCGGGCGGGCAGAGGGCGAGGCGCACATGACGGCCACGGTCACTGCCGAGCAGAAGGCCAAGGCCGCCCAGTACGCGCAGCAGCTCCGCGAAAAGATGAAGTGCGTGCCCCCCCCCCTCTCCCTCTTCTCCATCGCCGCCTGCGCTGTGCTCGCGCCGAGGTAGTAGCAGTACTGAGCGCCCACCACCTCCTCCACGCGGTGCAGGGCGTCGGACGCCATGGACAAGGAGAGGCTGAGACAGATCCGCCGAGAGAAGCGCTGGGAGGAGAAGCAGCGGGCCAAGGAAGAGGCCATGGCCGAGGTACTCTCTCCGCTTGCTTTTTTGCCTGCTCTCTCTCTCTCTCTCTCTCCTCTTTGCCTGCTCTCTTTCTCTCTCTCTCTCTCTCTCCGCTTGCTTTTTGCCTGCTCTCTCTCTCTCTCTCTCTTCCTCCACCGCCAAGGCCAAGCAGCAGCGCTGACCCCTTGGGTGGCAGATGGGGCAGGGTGCCCAGCTGGTGCCTCCCGAAGAGGGCGAATACGGGAGCTACGAGTATGAGGGCGACGATGCCGGATCGTACAGCGACGACGACGACGATGACGACGACGTGTCCCAAGAAGAAGAAGAAGAAGACGCCGAGGAGGAGGAGGAGGAGGAGGAGGAGGAGCGCACGCCAGCAAAGAGGAAGAGAGGTGGAGTGCAGCCCAGCACCAAGGTGGAGGCGGCGCGCCAGCAGAAGAAGCAGCGCTTGCTCGACACCGCGTCCACCGACGCTCTCGAAGAGATGGCTCTGAAGCTCCTGCAGGGCTAGACACCAGGGCTGGAGCCACCACCACTTGGGCGGGGCTGCGCGGAAGTGAGAATAAATAAATAAATAAAATATTATTATTTACGCTTCGGGAAGGTGGAATAAATAAATAAATATTATTGTTTTTAACCATCTGGTCAGGCTCACTGAGAGAGCAGGCTCTGCTCATCGCCGCCCTCCTCGCCGTGGTCGTCCTGCTCTGCCAGTGTGACGCTGGCCCAGTCCTCCTCCTCCTCTCGTCTTTTGAGGGCGTGGAGGGGACCACCGGCAGGCGACACGCCACCGCAGTCGGTAAGGACGAGCATCTGGTACCGAGCCTCGTCATCTCCTCCTGCTCGCGGCGGATGGGTGGAGTGGTCGAGGTCGTCACGCGTGCCCAGCTCGAGCATCTGTACGCCGTCCTGCTCCGCGTCTGTGGGCGCCTCGGCCTTCTCCCGTGCGATGACGGAGGCCTGCCACGAAAGTTATGTATTAATAACATAACATAACATAACATAACATAACGAGCAATTGGAACCTTGTGCCAGTCGAGGAATCGCAGGCTGAAGGTGACGAGGCAGACGGCGATGACCACAACGCCGACGATGAGGCCGACCCTTGGCGCCCCCCTCATGTCAGCCCCATGTCCTCGCGAGGAGCGCACGCACGCACGCGCAGGGAGCGGGGATGGAGGAGTGGTGCACCAGATGCCAAAGAAGGCCAGTGCGGAAGCGAAGCCCAGGAGCAGGCTGAGGGGGAGGCCCACCAGGTAGAACGCAAACAAGTTGAGAGCCGCCCCCACCGCCTGCTTGCCCGCTCCTCGCAGCACTCCCCCGCACACGGCTTGTGTGCCATCGAAAATCTGCACCATGCACACACACACACACACACACACACACACACAGAGAGAGAGAGAGAGTGAGAGAGTGAGAGAGAACAACGACAGGCCGTTGAGTGATGGTGGTGATTGGTGGGTGGAGGGAGAGATAACCGTGAGGACAGCGGCAAAGGGAAGCACGCGCGCGATGAGGTCCACCACGCCGGGATCGTTGGAGTAGAGGCCGCCCCACACATCGCGCAGCACGAAGATGAGCCCCGCAGCGCACCCTTGTGCCCCTGGTACCGCCACGCGCGCACCGTGTCACGGTGATGGCGATCCCGGTGTATGTGTGCACGCTGCTGGTGGTGGTGGTTGGAGGGGGCCAAGGGAGCGTGGCGCCACTGCGTACCGACGGTGAGGAGGATGCAGATGGAGGCGGCCTTCTTGGCCCGCTCGTGCTCGCCGGCTCCGAGCAGATTGCCAACGCGCGTGCTTGCCGCTGGTGCGCACCATGCCAATTTTATTAATTTAAATATATTTATATCTATTTATTTCTATTTATTAAAAAAAAGTTCATATATTTATTTGCAATTTGGAGGTAGAGATGGCGGAGTCACGTACCGACGGACATGCCGAGGGGGATCATGTAGAAGATGCCGAGAATGTTGAAGGCGACGGTGTGGGCGGCCAGCTCGACTTGGCCCATGAGCCCGACCGCGATGACCGTCACTTCGAATCCCCACCACTCGGCGCACACCATGAGGGTGCCGGGCAGCGCCAGCTTCAGAAACTCGCCCCATCCCGCGAGGCACTCCCTACACCCACACGCACACGCACGCACAGGCGGTGCGCGACCGCCACACGACACACGTCGCGTGAGGCACATCTCTCCCTCGATCGATCGATCGCTGGCGTGGTGGTGGGCGTAGTACCAGGACCAGCCGTGCCAGGTCTTGCGGTGGACGCCGGCGAGCAGGATGTAGGCCAGCAGGGGGAAGGGCGAGCACGCCCACGTCAGGGCCAGCCCCAGGGGCGATCCCATGAAGCCCAGGCCCAGGAGGTACACGAACGCGTATTGCGCGCCCAACTGCACACACACACACACACACACACACACACACACACACACACACACACACACACACACACACACACACAAGCATGAAGCAGCGATCAGGAGCGATAGGATGAGGCCGCGAGGAGGAGGGCAAGCGCTGCATCGGCCTACACGCGCGCAGGGCTCCCCCACGTCAGCAGCAGCGCGTGCGTACGTTGATGAGCACGCTGCAGCAGGTGATGTAGATGATCGGCCGCACGATGGCCTGCGCCTGCAACCAGCGCCGCAGCACGTCGGCCATCATGTAGAACCACAGGCCCGGCAGCAGCAGCCTGCCGTCACAACCCCCCACCACCACCACCACCACCACCACCACCACCACCACCACCACCACCACCACCACCACCACCACCACCACCACCACCACCACTTAAGACAACTCTCAAGCAGGGAAGAGCGGCAGCAGCAATGACACCACGAGGTGTTACGGCGCAAGGGGGGTAAATGGGGGGGGGGGTTTGGCAGGGGAGCGTGCATGCAGTAGCGGCCGGCGAGGGCAGACAGATTGGGCGGAAGACGGCAGAGGAGGAAGATCTGCTCGGAGGAGAGCCAAACGGCGCCGATGGGCACGCACGCGATCGTCACGATGAGGATTGCCCTCTGCACGATCAGCCCCACCTTCCGATAGTTCCCTGCGCCAACCCCCAACCACCGAATGGGTGAGCCAGTGAGGGTTGAGAGCAGGAAAGGGGTGGGTCGCAGTGTACGGGCGCCGTAAGCCTGGGAACAGAGCGTGTCGATGGCGCAGAGAAGACCGATGCCCACGCTCAGACCGGTCACGTTGGTGAATGTGATGGCCAGGGCCGCCGCCGCCAGCTCCTCCTCTCCGTCTCCCACGTGCCCCTGTGCGTGCGGCCCACGCCAGCGCGTTGTCAGCCAGGTACGCGCAGCACAGCGCAGACCCCAAGTGCCACAAGTGGTGGTAGCAACTGAAGCAGCATACTCACCACAAAGAGCAAATTGATGAAGGCAAGCATGAAGCTGATCAGGTTCGAGACCACGGTGGGCCAGGCCAGCGCCGTCACCGTGCCCAGCTCCGACTCACTGGCGCGGACTCGCAGTGCGCGCCACCGCTCCCGCCACCGCGCCACCTTTGCCGAGCCCCCACCACGTGCCGCCAACCGCAGGGCGGCCGCCGGCCACCTTCCCCAGAGACATGGCCACCCGTCTTCCGACGGCAAGTCTTGCTCCGTCACCATGTCCTCCAGCTCCGCTTCCATATCTTGGAGATGATTATTATGTCGCAAGTCCAACATTTGAGGACTGGTGCACTCAGAATGAAAATCGTCCAAGCTCGATTGATGCTGCTCGGTGCCGCGCGGCCCTGGTGCCAGAGATTGAGCGCTACCGGAGACTGCCAGCCCCGGGCTCTTCTCTTCACAGGCCTCCGCTGTGGCCCTCTGGCCAACCGCCGAGAAGAACGCACTACCCCCTTCCATCAGAATTGAGGGAGTTGCTGGGGCTGAAGTAGCTGACCCGGCAAGATCCCTGGCCCACCACCCACAAACTCAACACCTGCGGGACGCCATCCTCAAGTTTTTCCTTTTTTTCCTCTTTTTTTCTGGCCGCCCCAACGCAGGGCCGAGACACAAGCGGGAGGTGAGGCTGCTTACTGCACCAGGTGCAACTGATATAGTGCAAGTCATCAAGTGCTGATGCACTTGCACCACCATCACCCCCATCACATCATCCCTGATCCGCCATCACCACCATCACCACACCATCCCAGATACATATCCGCCACATAACCACACTACCACCACAACACCATTGCCACCATCATTATCTCCCACCATTCTCACACCACCATCACACCATCACTCCACCAGCACACTTCCCTCACACTACCATCACACTACCATCACACCACCATCACACCACCTCACCACACCACACCACACACCACCACACACCACACCACTACCACATCACCACCATCACATTGTCATCATACCACCACACCACCACTACACAACCACACAACCACCACCACCACCTGAGACCACCACCTGATGTTGTTGTGGTGTTCTGGTGATGTGGTGGTTGTAGATGTTGTGGTGATGCTGTGGTGGTGTTTGTTGTGGTGCTGTTGAGATAATGGTATGTGGTGGTGATGTGGTGTGATTGTAGTGGTGTTGTGTTGTGTTGTTGCATTGTGTGGTGGTGCACACCATCACAACACCTTTCCCCAATATCACTACACTATCACCACTACTACATCACCACAACAACACCACAACATTACCACATCACAACAACATCACAACTAACACCACAACATTGCAACCAACACCACAACACCACCACACCACAGCAACACAACATCACCACAACCCCACCACATCACCACAAACTACAACACCACAACCACTCCAAAACACCAAAATATCACACCACAGCATCACCACAACAGCATCACCACCACAACATCACCACCACCACATCTCCACAACACCACAGCATCACCACAACACCATCACAATACCTCAATACCACCAAATGTGGTGTTGTGATGTTGTGATGTTGTGGTTGTGCTGTGGTGTTGTGGTGGTGCAGTGCAGTGGTGGTGGTGTGGTGTTGTGGTGTAGTTGTGTTGGTGGTGTGGTGGTGATGTGGTGGTGATGTGGTGGTGTTGTGGTGGGGTTGTGGTGGGGTTGTAGCAGTGTTGTGGCAGTGTTGTTTGGTAGTGTTGTTGTGGTGAGGTTGTGGTGAAGTTGTTGTGGTGGTTTTGTGCAGATGTTGAGTGGTGTTGTGGTGATGGTGTGGTGGTGATGGTGATGTATTGTCATGGTGTTGTGGTGATGTTGTGGTGATGGTGTGGGGTGGTTAAGTTATGGTGGTGTTGAGTTGTGGTGTTATGGCGATGTGGTTGTACGAGGGTGGTGTGGTGTTGTTTGGTGTTGTTGTGATGTGGCATGGCAGAAGTGTAGTGTGCAAGCAACTTCGTATCATGCACTGTCAGCCCTTGCTAAACCTTTTCATTTCTATAATTTGTCTTGTCTTTGTCAAAACATACCCGGTTGCAGCTTCTACACTTGCTTTAGCATGTCATAGAACGTAGCAGCAAGAACATGGCCTACTCTATCATGTCGAACAGATCGTCGGCGGTAGCCTCCTCCTCTTCATTGTCTCCTTGATCGCGAGTTGCGTACAACTCCTCCTCTTCACCGTCGTTCTCGCTCTTGGTGTCAGCCGAGCTCTGGGGAAACACACGCCAGCCGCGGCACAGTGGTGAGAGGCAGGCAAAGGCAGGTTGTGAGAGGAGTGGCGGTGTACGTACGGCGGAGGCGGCAAAGGGCGAAGGAGCGGCAGTGCTGTCTCGAAGAGGTATGTGCAGGCCGCGGGAGCAGAGCTGTCGCCAGAAGTCGTCGCGCCGCTTGTGCTTGTAGTAGCCCTCCAATTCCTGCACGAACTCGTTGTACCTGCCATACCGTCAACCCCCCCCCCAAACAACAACAACAACAACACAGTTGTTTGAGCCATCGCTTGCTTGTTTAGACGTACAACACGTGGTGATGGCGGTCCTGACCTTTGGTGTTCGTCTTCGATCGTGCAGCCCTGGCGCAGGGTCTGTAGACATTTGAGCGCCTTCTCGTAGAGCTGGGTACCGACGCTATCTTCGACCAGCTGCTTGATCCGCCCTTGCATCTGCTCCACGGCTGGCCCGAGACTTTGTGTGAGCCGAGATGTGTCTGGTCGCCAGTTGCTTGGGAGGCGCGCGTGCGCAGGCCATCTAATCTTTGGGGGGAGAATGGGTGGAGGTTACCTTTGTCCACCAGGTCCACATCGCGCCGTGCCAGCATGTCCTGCAGCCGCATTGCCGCAACACACGCACACAACAACACAACACAACACAATTCAGAAAGGACATCGCGAGGAGACGGGGGAGGGCGGCGCTCAAGCGGCCAGGGCGCACGGCAAAGTCCTGTTCGGGGTTGATGGGGCCCACGTCCGAGGTGGCTCCCGACATGAGGCTCTCCATGGAGATGCCGCCTTCTCCCTCCGGATTCTTCCGCTGCTTCTTGGCCTCTGGCACGTAGCTGCAGCGGTCCTCCCCCCCCCACCGCAACATCATGTCAGCAGTCGACGACAATGACGGGAGCACGCAACTCGCTGGCCGGTCCTCAAGAGTGCGCAGAGGCAGGGGCACCTTTCCAAGTGCACGTCAGTGTCGGCCAGGCGGTCTCGCCAGTACCGCCGTTCCACCTTTGCCGTTGCCCCCTCTGGGGCGTGCGCGCGCAAGGAAGAGGTGAGGAAGGTGAGCTTCGGAGATGAGGGAGGTATAAGGCGGGGCTGTGCCCGCACCGACTCGCGTGAAGGCAAACACGGACTTGTAGTGGTCCATGGCTGGCTTGACCTGCTCAGCCAAGCCCAAGTCGGGCCGTAGCGCCGCCTGGATGGCCGGATCGACCTGCCGATCACCACACACACACACACACACACACACACACACACACACACACACACACACACACACACAAGGGGCGCCAGTGGTGAAGTTGAGCAAGAGTGCGCGTGAGACCACGGCGCAGAAGGAGAGCGCATGTATATACCGAGGGGAGGGTGGGCTCGTCCGGGTGCTGCAGGCGGTGGAGTACAGCGCGGTAGAGGTTCTGAAGCGCCGGGTTGTAGGTGTGCTTGGGCTTCACCGCCTCCATGGGATTTCTGTGTGTGTGTGTGTGTGTGTGTGTGTGTGTGTGTGTGTGTGTGTGTGTGTGTGTGTGTGTGTGTGCGTGTGCGTGTGCGTGTGTGTGTTGCCACCGTGTCAAAAGCAGAAGAAGAAGAAGAAGAAGAAGAAGATGAAGAAAAAAGAGAAGAAGAATAAGAAGGGAGGGAGGGAGGAAGGGAGGGAGGGCGATGACGTACCCCTCCTCGTCGGTGGCGGCGGTCATGAGATCCATGGAGTCGATCAGGGCTTGGGTGGCCTCCAGTTGCTCCTCTGTGGGGGTGTAGGCCATACGCAGAGGGCGCGCCAGCGAGGCGAACGGGTATTGCCTGCGCCCACCCACCAGCGACAGAGTTGAACAACCAACCAACCAACCAACCAACCAACCAACCAACCAACCAACCAACCAACCAACCAACCAACCAACCAACCAACCCAACCAACCCAACCAACCCAACCAACCCAACCAACCCAACCAACCCAACCACCAACATGCAGGCGCACCTGAGGTCCTCGGCAAAGGGGAGAGCGCAGAAATACAGGCAGGCGACGTCGGGTTTGATGTCTGCGCACGTCCATCGCCATGGAGTCCCACCCCCAGTCACCGCATCAGCGCATCAATTATTGGTGGGGGCCCGTTGGATGGGAGGAGGGGCGAGGTCGCTCGTACGAGGAGAGAGGCAGCCCAGGTAGGGATTCCCCTTGTTCCTCTTCACGTAGCGCACAATGGCGAGGCTACCGGTCTCGGCCAACGCGTGGGCAAGCGCAGACAGGGCTGCTGCCGCTTGCTGTACAGCCGACGAACACCATCTGCAGGTTAGCGCGCAGACCTGCCCGCGATATAAAGCAGCATGCACACACGCGCACAACGCCGCTCCGGCGAACGCGGTACCCCGTCTCCCGGTTCCGGCACGATGCACTCGACGTTGCCCAGGAAGTGATGCCCTATATAGATATATAGATATAGATATAGATATATATATAGAGAGAGAGAGAGAGAGCCCAGAAGGATCCTTAGGGGGCCAAGTGGCGACCAATGGGGAGGGGTGGTGATGGTTACGTACGGGGTACATTTTTGGAGGACGTGAATCCGATGAGTTGAAGGCATTTGGCGGCCTCGTACTTGAGCACGGCTTCGTCGACCATGGAGAATGGCACAAGCGTCTTGCCGTACTTGTAGCCCTTCACCCTATCTTCGGGCGGCACCTGCGTGTGTGTGAGTATAACAATAATAGTAATAACAATAATAATAATCGGGTTTAGGAACGTCATGATAGAGCAGGGAGCTGAGAAAAATGAAAAAGGAGGTTGTGCCTCGGTATCGGGATCGGTGACGGCGTGGTAAGTGCGTTCGAGCTTCACGTCCAGGGAGGCGTCCTCGTCCCCCGCTACCCACGAGAACACACACACACACACACACACACACACACACACACACACACACACACACACACACACACACAGCAGCATGCAGGAGAAAGGTGAATCGCACATACGTATGTTAAAAAGTAGAAACTCATAAAAGGAGCAGCGAGATCGTACAAAGCTGGGAGACGACGGAGACCTTCTTGAGGGTGGGCAGCTTTCGCTCCATGGTCTTGATGTAGCTCCACACCTATGCCCAGCCACAGGATATTAATTATTCGGCCAGGCGGACAGGCAGGCAACGAGTGGCGAGGGAGGAGGAGCTCACCGGAATCTTGACGTGGGCAGAGATCTCGAGGCAGCCTCGATGCGAGGTCCGTTGGAGAACGGGCTTGGGCTTGACAAAGCTCATCATCTCAATGGCTGCACCATCATTTGCGCCGCCATACAGAGCGCGGATGAAAGCGAGATTAATGCCGCCAGTCGAGAGGGAGGATTTCGTGTGCATCATTGCGCGTGGGCGAGCGGTTGGTTCGGTCGGAGGTTATACCTCGCTTGATGGGCACCACGACGCCATGAACCCGATTTGCAAACTCTCGGATAATCCGCTCGTTCTTCTTCTGCGGGAGAGAGAGAGAGAGAGAGAGGACTCATTGAGGAGCTTCGATCATGGGGTGTGGTGGTGGTGGTGGTGGTGTGGTGGTGTGGTGGTGTGGTGGTGGTGTGGTGATGGTGGACGTATGGTGATGTTGTGGTGCTGTGGTGTAGTGTTGTTGTGGTGTTGTTGTGGTGTTGGTCAGCCGACACGAGGGGGGGGGAATACCTTGAACTGGTCCTTGTCGTCCAGAGAACCAGTTGCGTGGCGTGGTTCTCCGCCATTATCATCTTCCTCCTCCTCCTCTTCGAAGCCCACGCCACTGTGTGTCCCACCAGATCCACCAAAAGGGGAGGGCGGGAGGAGGTCGTTGATGAGGCAACGCACACTGCGTGGGGTAGAAGCGTGGGCTAAGCGAGAGAGGAGTGGGGCAGCACATGACGTTGAGGCGGGCATCGATCTTGAGGAACTGCTCGCAGACGACATCGAGGTCGTCCTGGTTGACCGGGCAGCCTGCGTCAGTGACGAGGAAGATGCGCTTTTCGTATCGCTTCCCCGCGGTCTTGCGGATGAGCAGATCCATCCCCACGATCAACGCGTCGATGACTGGTGGTGGTCGTGGGGTGCGGGAAAACAAACGCGTTTAGGCGAAACACATTTCCACGGGGCGCAAATTGCGCATTGGTCCAGGCTGATAGTATGACTTACAGTCGCCATCGGCGCCCTCGGGGGCGATGGTGGAAATGTAGCGAAGAAGGTCGATGTCGGGGCCCATGATCTCTCGTGCCACCGTGATATGCTGGACATGTCCGGTGCACGCGGACACACACACACACACACACACACACACACACACACACACACACACACACACACACACACACACACAAGTTTCCCACCGAGGCCTCAGCAAGTGCGACGTAGAGAGGGGAGAGGGGAAGGGTAGGAGGGACCTGGTAACCATCTTCAGACAGCTGATTATGCGTTTCTGTGTGCGTGTGTGCGTGTGTGCGTGCGTGCGCGTGAGAGAGAGAGAGAGAGATAGAAGGAATCACGTCGTTGCCTCCTCTGCCACAGCCAGTGAGTGCGACATGGCACAGCAGAGGGATAGGGGCGTGCCGCGAGTGCCAAAGAGCACGAGGCCGAGCTCGTCACGGGACGGGTGCATGAGCTTCTGCTGCACCAGCAGCTCCACAGCTTTCACCGCTTGTTCCAGGCCCGACGTCACGGACGGAGAGGAGCTCGATGATGAAGACGACGCCCCCTGTCAAGAAGTCATAAGGCTCGAGGCCAAAAGAGAACCTGGGGGAGGTAGGGTTTTACCGCAAGAGAAGAGGAGGAACGCTGGGTCGCCATGGAGGCTCCCACATCTAAAATTACTACAACGGCCTCCCTCGATGCTGCCATCTTGGTGGGTGCCAATTAATTTTATAAAGGTTTTCTTTTGTTTCTTTTGTTTTCTTTTTCTGCTGGAGGAACTTCGATTGTCACCCATCGCGAATGACCACCATCATTAAGCCCATTGGGTACTCTCGTGCCCTTCTCTAGTTTGGCCTCTTAAGCCGCATGCTGTACATCTCAAAATTGCATTCGTGATGCTGCAGGAAGGTGGGCAAGGGCGGGGCCAAGATGGTCAAGGCGGGCATAAAGGCCGCCAAAAAGGGGGCCAGCTCCGCGTCGTCGCTCCCCCTGCACGTCGCCTCGGCGCCCACCCCCAACGGGTACGCGTGCGTGCCTCTTGCAGTCCTGGCGCGTCTTCTTGCTCATGGCGGCGGTGGTGGGTGGTGGTGCACCGACGTTGGTCGGCCTGCGTAGTGGCGCCGAGGCAGGACGAGTCGTGCGGCCAGCGTCGGCTCGGTCGACTGCGGGTGGGGCCTCAGTCGCGTGGGCCACCGGGTATGTCTCTCTTGGAGAGGAGAGGAGAAGAGAGGAGAGGAGTGGAGTGGAGAGATGAGGCTGAGATCACTGGGACTGCACCTGCAGGTCAGATGACGACGGGGAGGACAATGCGGATGTGTGGAAGAAGAAGCTCAACAAGGAGCTCATCTCCCCTGAGGTGCGCCAGGGCATGTTAGTCGTAGTAGTAGTTTACGCTTGCGCAGAGAGCGACACGTCGATCAGTCTTCCTGTCCTGCCAGCAACCATCAGTGCGCGTGATCCAACACTGATTGCTGGGGGGACACGACAATCTTGTAGGAGGAGAAGCTGCTGGAGGACCTGCTCCTCAAGGAGGACGTGTTCGCTGGCGACACGGCCACGGAGGAGCTCGTCAATAACCTCACCAAGCAGGTCCAGGCCCTCGACGCCGTACGTACACCCGGGCTACCCCGAGCTACCCCGCAGCTCCACGACCTAGCGCACTCGGCCACTCACACGCTGACGCGTGGCCCCGCCAAAACCCCGTTGGGTGGATTTGGGGGGGGGGTGGATTGCGCGCAGGCCAACGTCTACGCCCTCCTGTCGTCAGGCACGGCGATGCAGGACCTCATGCACGGGATCGACGAGGCCGATGCGCAGCTGGACGAGCTCTACACGTGGCTCTCTTACTATGACAACCAGCTCACCGTATCCCCCCCCTCTCCCCTTGCTGGGTGTGACCGCACGAGTTGACTGACGTGTCTGTATCCTCCTCATCTCCTCCTCTCCGGTCGTCATCATCGTAACGATGTTATGCTTTCATCGCGCAGAGCATTCAAAAATACATCAAAAAGATCGAGGAGAACAACAACGAAATGGAAGTGCTTACGCGCAACCAGCACTCGCTCCTCGAGGAGCTCGACTCCATCCTCGTGCGTAGAACCCACCCCCGCCCGCCCGCCTCCTCCTCACTTCCTGGCACCGCCGTGAAGTGGAGAGGAGAGAGGGGAAATGTTGTTGGTTGTTGGTTGTTGGTTGTTGGTTGTTGGTTGTTGGTTGTTGGTTGTTGGTGGTGGTTGGTTGGTTGGTTGGTTGGTTGTTGTTGACTCGCTGGCTATACCGGTCTGCATGGCTTAGAGCACCTACTCCTTGGACGAAAGCACCACCTCCCTCCTCACGTTTGGCGAACTGGAGGTTCTGCCCACCGCCGCCGCCGCCGCCGCCAGTCACCTCCCTGCGCAGCTGTCAGTTGGCCCGCCATCGGCGGTCCGACTCTCTCAGAGAGCGGGGCTAACGGCGACGTTGGGTTTGGGTTGTGGGGGGGGGTTGGGCGTGTGTCGCAGGTGGGGCCCAACCTCGAAGCGGTGATAGCCGCGGGGGAGCGATGGGAGGCGCGCTACAAGGCCGCCGCTCTCCTGCGGGAGTCCTCCCCCGAGATTGCCCGCATGGCCGCCAGCCAGTACGCCCCGCCCCCACCCATCACGAGCGGAGCACCCGTAGTCGAGCGGCGGGCGCTGACCGCGCGCAGGCGGCAGATGGCCGAATTCGAGCGCTTTCGCGACGTCTTTGCGGCTCGACTGGAGCGGTTCCTCAGTGAACTCTTCTTCTCTCTGGTGCGCGCCTCCTTCCCCGTGTGGTGTGTGTGTGTGTGTGTGTGTTCATCGTGTGGTGGGGGGGAGGTAGAGAGGAGATTCAGCCGAAGAGAAGACACAGGTTCCTGGTATCGCTCTCTCCTCTTCAACATCATATGACCCGCGGCATGCATAGATTGTCCGTTGGCCGGCTGATGGTGAGCCGAACGTCACCATGGGTGTGGTGTGCCTGTAGACCACAGGAACATCGCCCGGAAGCTGGAGGCCTACAAGGCGCTCATGCACTGGCTGCAACGCAACAAGTTCGCGTCCTACCTTCACCTCGCCCAGGTACTCCCACACGCCCTTCGCGAGCTCAGCGCTACACTACAACTCGTGTGTGTGTGTGTGTGTGTGGCGGGGGGGGGGTCAATCGGGACAGACGTACGCAGACTGCATGCAGCGGCTCTACGACGAAGAGCAGCGGATATTCTTCGCTGAAATGCGGCGAGTCGTCCCAAAGGAGCCCCGCGATAACACCAAGTTTGGCGGGAGCGGGGCCGCACCTCAACCTGGGAAGCGCGACTCCGTGAGTGCGTGCCCCACCTGGTCTCCCCGCGCTTCCGCTTTCCTCATCCTCGCTCACCCCCGCCCGCGCAGACATGAAGGGCCTCAAGAAGGCCAAGAAGATGGAGAAGGCGCTACGGCAGGGCCTCCGCGACTGGATACTGGTGACCGCCCGCGAGCAGATCTTTTGCGAGGAGATGTTTGCCTTTCCACCGTCGCGAGTACATATATACTCTCTCTCTCTCTCTCTCTCTGCTCTCTCCCCTTTTCTGCTCGCTCGCTCCGAGTGAGCAAGCGGTGACGCCGTGTACGCACGTCCACAGGATCCGCCGTTCTCGCCTTCGCTGATCAAGTGCGAGGACGTCCAAGGGGACAACGGTGGCCCTCTGAAGCTGCTCCGTGGCGGAGTGCGGGCCATGGGCGGAGGCATTTCCCTCGAGTCTATGCTGGCCCAGGCACCTGCGCTTCCTCGCCTTCATTTCGCGTCCTGCCCCCTCTGAGTGGTCTCTCTCTCCCTCCCTCCCTCTCTCTCTCTCTGCACGGCGGTGCAGGCTTTCGGAACGGGCTTCGGTGGGTGGGCGGGCGTCTTTGGCGCGGTGACCAAGTACGACCACTTGGCCACGCTGACCCTCGTCGTCGAGATGGAGGACCAAATCAACAAGTACGAAAAGGTGCAAAAGGACCCGCCCAAACACACACACACACACACACACACACACACACACACACACACACACTCTCTCTCTCTCTCTCTCTCTCTCTCCCCTTCATCAGAGCTCCGAACAACAACCAACAACCAACAACCAACAACAACAACAACAACCAACAACAACCAACAACCAACAACCAACAACGTCTATTTCCGGTATCAACGCAGGACTCGGAGGCACTGGTGCGCCTACTCTCCAAGGAACTGCTGCTGCCCGCCGCCCGTATGTTTATGCAGGCCATCGTACCTACCCCGCACACATAACACCACACACACGTGGGCGCCGGTCGGCGATGAGTGCGGGCAGGCCACGGCTGACGCGGGCCTGTGATTGGGGGGGGGTGGCCGCAGGAGGAGGAGGCTGCCTCGATCGGCCTCCTGCAGCCCTCCATCAAAGCTGCGGGCATCTTGCCGCCCATCGCGAAATATCCCGTACGTTTATTTTTTTGTTTTTTTTTTGTTTGTTTTTTTTTTGTTTTTTTTTGTTTGTTTTGTTTGTTTTTTGTTTTCCCTTGTGTTCATGATCGCGGCCCGTTGTACAGCAATTCGTGGAGGACGTGGAGATGCGCTTGGGAGGCAGTGCGCTCGGGCGGCGCCTGGCCGACAGCGCGCTAGTGCGAATCTACTCGCACCTCGCCCACTGGCTGGACTCCCTCGGAGAGGACGACCCCAAGCACCGCCACATCCTGCGCGCCGGTACGTGCCTCCTCCGATCTCCGGCGTTTCCGTCCATTGGCGGGCGGTGGCGGGTTGTGTTTGGGGGGGAGCACGGTGCACGCTTGAATCGTGTCTCATCGCCACGCGACATCGTTGCGGCAGAAAACTGCCGCTACCTCTACGCCGAGCTGTGGCCTGAAGCCAAGGTCCTTGTTCTCCCCCTCCCTTCCCCCCCCCCTCCTCGAGGGGTGTGAGCTGCGCAGCAGACAGCCGAGAGGGGAGACCAGGGGGGAGGGGGGAGGTGTAAACGGTCGTGGCGCGCGGCTAAGTGTGACCACCCCACAGAAGGGTCCTCGTACCGAATGCCTGCGGGAGCATCTGGAGCAGGCGCTCAGGCAAGCCGATGAAAACCTGCGCGACTTCATCCGCCACAGCATCGCCAGCAAGAAGAATTTCCAGCCGCTCACGGTGCGCCGCACACATCCTCCACACGCCAGCGCGTGCACGTGCTGAGTTGCCGCGCGCCAGCAGGCAACCTCCTCCCCCCCCAAAATCTCTCCTCTGGTCACTCACTCGCCATGTGGGCGGGTTTGCTTTTTATTATTATTTTATTTATTTATTTATTTAATGTGGACGGACGGACGCCAAGGCGTTCTTCGAGGGGGTCGAGAAGCTGCTCCGCACGCTGCCGCCCGAGGAGATCCAGTTCCAGAGCTCTCATTCGTCAGAGGCCTTTGCCCGCCTCGCTCCCACCCTCGCGCGCCCTCGGGTGCGCCCGCCCACACACTTTGGCCCTTGGCTCGAGAGAGAGAGAGATGAGTGGAAGAGGAATCCCGCGCGGGATCGTGATGATGGGAAAGCTACCCCACCTCACCTCACCTCACACGAACGCCCCTGCTTTGCGTTTTCAGGTGGAAAAGAGGCTGGGGGCGATCATGAGGCACATCAAGCGCAACTTCTGCAAGGAGTCTGGCCTTATCCCCGTTGCCTTTACCCGCTTGCAGGTGCCTGCCCCCCTCCGCCCTTCTCCGCAATCGGGCGGCAAGGCCTTACCTCTCTGCCCGTCCGTACGCTTGCCGTGTGGGTCTATTAGGAGGTGCTGCTGTCCGAGTACGGTCGGTACGAACAGCTGACAGCGCAGTGCTACAAGCACCTCCAGCTGCCTCTGTCCTCCTCTGACCTCCAGGAGGCCTTGTTTTCGGTCCAGAGGCAGCTTGAGTAGAAATAATAATAATAATAATAAAAAAGATACGCGCTTGTCATTTCATTTCATCCCATTTATTAATTTTTTTAATCTTATTTTATTATCGACAAAAAGACGCGGAGCAGAAACAGAGCAAATCCAGCCATGGAGGCGAAAGGGGGCCACACATCATCTCATGACCTCCCAAGCGAACCGGGTGCTGTTGTGTGGGCCAAGCTTGCTGGATTCGCGCTATGGCCAGCACGAGTACCTTCCCCTTTTGCTTTTTTCACGTTTGGTTCAAACCCACAGAACCGACGAGGGACTGCTTGGCTGACGGCGGCCTGCACCCAAGTTGGCCAAGGTGAGTGAGGTGAGCCCGACAGTATCGAAAGCACAGCGCGGTGCCAGGCAACAACTGGTATACTTTTTCGGCTCCAATGATTAGTACATACCCCCCCCCCCAAATCCCCAACTCCACCAAGTATTACCCTTCCTTTGGGTAAAGTTTCTCAAGATAAGAAATGCGGCGGCAAGCAGTGCGTGGGTGTCGCAGATTCAAGCATGGGATGATAATTACGAGAAGAACGTGAAAGGGAGCAGGGCAAAGGCGTTCATCAAGGGTCTCAAGGAAGCCAAGCGGTGGCTGGCAACGCGAAAACACGTATTTCCAGTCTACAGGCCTCCGGAAGGCGAACAACAGCAGAGCAGCGAAAGTGAGGGCAGCGACGGCAGCGACGAGGAGCAGCCAGTATCCAAGGTTTGCCCATCGAACCTGGTCCGTTGCCAAACGCCTCGTCTGATGAGCTCTCTCTCTCTCTCTCTCCCTTCCCGTCCCGAGAACAGAGGGAAGTATCACGAGCGAGAGGAAAGCAAGCCAGCAAGCGAAAGCGGCTCGACGGCGAAGAGAGCAAGGCAAAGGCGAGCGAGAAAAAGGACGACGTCAGCGAAGGGGATGCCGAGGGCAGAAGAAGCGCGAAAAAGCGCAGGCTAGAACAGCGGCAAACGGAGCGCCAGGTGCGTGAAAGCAAGCCCGAAGCGCTAGTGCGAAGAGGGAAGCGGCACGCAATCCAGCGACGGCTGGGACTACGCACGCCAGCAAGCCTACGAGAAATTGTGCTACTTCAGAGGGAGCGCAGGACACGGGAAGAGGAGGAGAAAGAAGCTGTGACCAGCAGAGAGAAGAGAAACGAGGAGAAGCGCACGAAGGAGGACAACAAGAAGAGGTGAAAACACAGAAAAGGAAAGGCAATGATACCGCACTGCAGCACATCACCCACATTGCACAAAGAGTGTTCAGAAACAATACTTAGGTTGAGCTGGTAAAGCAATAAAAGGTGGTTGAGCAAGTGAAGCAATAAAACACACAGAAACATGTACAAAAAAGCTTCAATTTCTGTACACAGAGGGAAAAGCTTGATGCCATTCTATAGGATTAAAAGTATGAGATGTGGGTCTTTATAAGGTGTTTTGGATAAAAGTAATGATGCAGTTGAAGGATGAAAAGGGCACAAAGGTGTTTGTGCCAAGAAATTCAGTTTCTGCGGAAACTCTATTTTATCAACAAAAACTGCCAAAATACGCCAAAAGCTAAAGATAGACTTGGGGAATTTAATAAAAACATGAAGAAATGCTTTAATTCCATCCAAGCAACTGCAAGCTCAATCGTAGCAATCTCAGCAATAACTCCAAAAGCAATGGGGTGCAAGCTCCTGCTATGTCTCCATTGCTGCTTTAGGCATGCAAAGTAAAATGGAGTACACCTGCACCAGGACAATACCAATTAGCCTTGTCACCTAGGACTTTTTCACCTTCTTCCAGCAGGGTAAAAAAACCAATTTAAGCAAGTTTCAAATCATTAAACACCCCACTTGGATCTCCACCACCATCCTTTTGGTATAAGGACATATTGCCATATTTGAGCATGGTGCTTCTTTTTACAATTATAGTCTACCTTTTGTACCTTATAATTGGGTCGCTGAATTGGGCACTCAGTGGAATCAATTATCAACCTTATTGGAAATCTAAAATTTTAATGAAAGAGAATTTGATGTGTAATCCAACTTCAGCAATTTCATTGCTAAAAATTTCAATTCTTGATTATGTAAGGAGAAAAGAAAGGGCCAATATGTTGACAGGATATATATTATTAATGTGTGGGTGAAATGATTGATAAAGGGAACATGTGAAGCCGTGGCGTTGTGGTGGTGTGGTGAAGATGTGGTGTTGTGGTGGTTTTTTGGTGGTGTTATGGTGTTGTTGTGGTAGTGATGCTCTTATGTTGTGGTGTTGGTGTGGTGATGTTGTGGGTATGATATTGTGCAGTGGTGGTGTGGTGGCGTGGTGGCGTGGTGATCTCCTGATAATGTTGTGGTGATGTTATGGTGTTGGGGTGCTGTGGTTGGTTAAGTGATGTTGTATGTGTGGTGCTTTTGTGGTGCTGTTGTTGGGGTGGTGTTGTGGTGTTTATTGATGTTGTGGTGTTGTTTTGGTGATGTTGTGGTGTGATCTGGGGTTGCTCTGGTGGTGATGTTGTGGTGATGTGGTGATGTGGTGTGTTGTGCTGTGGTGATGTTGTGGTGGTGTTGTGGTATTGTTGTGGTGTGGTGTTATGGTGATTATTGTGGTGATTGTTGTGGTGGTGGTGTTGTGGTGATGTAGTGATGTGGTGATGTTTGTGTGGTGTTGGTGTGGTGGTTGGGTGGTGTGATGTTGTGGTGATGGTGTGGGGTTGTGGTGGTTTTGTTGTGATGATGCAGTGATGTTGTGGTAGGGTTGTGGTATGGTGGTGTTGTGGTGATGTTACGCTGATGTTGCAGCACATGCACAGCCTTGGCATGATGTCATACACAGTCCTGATACACATAGAAAGTGCATCCAATTCATCATTGGGGTGTGTAAAATGAGAAACACACACACATAACTTAATGTTTTCCCTGTGTAGGTTGTTTTTTCATTGTGTGTGTGTTTGTGGGCCTGAAGTGCTCCTTTATCTAGGATGTGCATGCAGGATGATGGGCAGCTGAAAGGGTTCATGCATGATCTCTTAGTGTCAGAAAAGCAGTTGGTTGTCAGTATTGCCTGGCTTGATTATGCAGGTTGTGCCATGATTTTTTTGTAGGCTTCATCCTCATTATGACATATGTATCATACAGACTAGCAAGAATAAATGGCAATAAGGTTACCCACAGCACATGAACAAATATGACCAGATTGAGTGCATAGCTGTTGTGAAAGAGGTGCATTAGCTTGTGCATGCCTTAGTGATGGTACTGCAAGCAAAAATGGCAACAAGATCACCCACAACACATGCCCACATTACAAGTTAACTTGTGGGAAAGAAGGTGCATGAGCATTGCATATGCATATGTGATGGTATAGCAGAATACCATCAACATCACATGCCCACATATTTGTGGCACAATGGTGGCATGTGTGTGCTGATTCCACAACATCACCCCAACATAACCACCACCACACATCATCACCACAACACCACCACAACTCAACAACAGCACCATAACACCACACCACCACACCACCACACCTCCATAACACCACAACATCACCATAGCACCACAACAACACCACCATTACACCACATCACCACACCATTACAACAGCACCACAACATCACCACCATCAATACACCACAATAACCACTAACTCCACAACACCTCACCACCTCAAAACCACCACACCACAACAGCACCTCAACACCCAACACACCACACCACCACAACATCAGAAACACACTGCCACAACACCACCACCATCACACCACCACATCAACATCAGAACCAATAACAACACCACATTACCACAACACCACAACTCTGCACAACACCACATTACCACAACACCACAACTCTGCACAACATAATCACCATGCCATGGACGCAGAAGGTCATGGCTGGCCAATCACTCTGGCCCTGCTGGTGGTGTTATGACAGTGTGTTTCTGATGTTGTGGTGGTGTGGTGATGTTGTGGTGTTGTGGTGTTGTGGTGTTGTTATGGCGTTATGATGGTGCTGTGGTGCTGCAGTGATGTTATGATGTAGTGGTGAAGTGGTTTTGTGGTTTTTGTTGTGGTATTGGTGTAGTTGTTTGTGGTTTTGTTGTGGTGGTGTAATGGTGTTGTTGTGCTCCACACCCTTCCAATGGCTGGCCTGATTTTAAACTTGTCATATCTGAACTTTCAGTATGTGATGTGTTATTGACCACACATCCTGAATAAAAACAAAAAAAATCACTGGCTGTGGTTGTTGCATTTTTACGTTTGTTTCTTAACGATTTCCAAGCCTTCTTTTTCCCCGCGCACAAGATGCACCGGAAGAGGACTGCCTTCCTCCAGCTGGCACTGCTTGTGCTGGCGTGGCATTGTGGGTCGACAAGGGCCCAAGACACCGCAGCGACCGCTTTTCCAATGGTACGCACAACGAAATCAGTTATTAACTGATTTCAATGGTTGGTAAAAACCATTATGTTAATCGCGTGCGTATGTTTTGCATCAACTGCAAGCTCCACGCGGGCAGAGCATCAGACATGACGGTCGGACAGCACGGAACCTATGATGCGACTGGGCTCGCAGGCGTTGGATCAGCTCAGCACACACAGCGGGATCCCTACGATGACCTCAACAAGCTTGCCGAGTTGAAGACACTCGAGAGGCCAGATCCTCTGCTGCAGGCTCTCGATGAGGTCATCGTCCAGCAGTCGCTGCAGCACCTCAGGGCCACTCCCGGTGGTGCTGTGCCACGGGCCTATGCTATGGCGAGGCAGCAGCAGCAGCCGGAGACCGAAGAAGCGCCGGCCGACGTCACGGTTCTCTTGGCAGTGGCCGGAACCGACTCGCTCATGCTGCTCAACTGCCTACGCTCTCTCCGTTCCAACCTCCCGCCGCAACCCTCGCGCGGCACGGTAGGCTTTGCGCCTTTGTGCCTCCCTGCCTCCCTGCCTCCCCTAACCATCATCTGCTTCTCCCCCTGCGCCTCCTCTCCTCTCCTCCTCTCCTCTCCCACCACCCTCCCGGCGGTGGTTCATCCAGTCGTCGTGGGAGCTGGTGGTGGTGCAGGTGGGCAGCGGGCTGGGCGAAAGAGCGAGGATACTCGCGGCGATCGACGCCGAATGGATAGGTCAGGCCGGTCCTGACGCGCCACGGCCACTGGGCCCTCCTGTGCGCGTGCTGGAGGAGAGGGGCATGAATCTCAGCCATGCCTTCAATCTGGCGGCTTCACAGGCGCACGGTAGATACCTACTGTTCTTCGTAGAGAGCATGGAGGTGCCCCCGCGCTCTGGCTTCACCTTCCCCGCGCAGAAGGACAATGTACTGGACTACCTTGTCTCTGCCATTCACGGCTCCAACAACGGTACTGGCCATGCTCCTCAGCCTTACGCTCTCGGCGGCCACCACCACCACCACCACCTCGCAACCGCGTGCGGTTTTATCATTTATATTTATAATATAAACATATATAAATATAAATATACACATGTGCATTGATGCGCTCGCGCTCGCTTCCTTCCTCCGCCTCTCGACTAGGCGATCCTCCGGGCGTCGTGGGTTCCAAGGTCATCTACGGCGGCGAGGACGTTGTCCACCATGCCGGCATCGGTTGGCTCAACGTTCGGTTTCCTCATGAACACTTTGTCTGGGGTATGCTCCCTCTCTCTCTCTCTCTCCCTCTACCTCTTGAAAATCATCCTAACCACCATTCCCCCCCCCCAAACCCCTGGCAGGCGATGACGCCGACGCGCGAGGCAACGTCCCCTTCCCCTATTTCCAGTCGCAGGGACTCCACACGCACAACAAACGAGTCAACAACGTACCGCGCTCCTGCTCTCCTTCAGCCTGGGGGGAGAGTTCCCTGCTGGGCCATCGCTTGCGACAGCGTCCGCCTGCGCATCGGAACTGAGTGGTGCCCGCTCGTGCACAGCTGTGGGAAGCAGGAGGCGCCCCGAACCGTCTGGACTCTCACACTCGGTACAACGGCCACGAGGCGGCGGAGGAGGAGGAGGAGGTCCATACCGTATTGGAGAAGAACGTGCCACTTCAGAAGCGCCGCCGGTACGGCCTCGCTCAGCGATCGTCGCATGGGCTCACCCAGTTCTCTCTGCTCTCTGCTCTCTGCTCTCTGCTCTCTGCTCTCTGCTCTCTGCTCTCTGCTCTCTGCTCTTTCTCGCTCTCGCTCTCGCTCTCAACAACAGGGCGGTGAAGGCGGTCGGGGTCAAGGGCATGTTCACCAGTCGCCGGCTGTTTCAAGCACTTGGCGGCTTCCACACTGCCAAATTCGGCGACCAGTACTTTGATGTGGACTTCTGTTTGCGGGTGGGCGGCCTCGAGGCTCCTGCCGCGCCGTCGCCGTCGCCGTCGCCGTCTTTGGAAATCGACGCCTCGCCCGCGGCTGCTCGCCTGCGAGTCTTCTACGATCCCCACGCCGTCTTCTACCACTACGACTCCCAGCGTGCGACGCCCCCCCCCCCCTCCCCCTTCTTCTCGCTACTGCGCGCGCCCTCTTCTCAGCCATTCTGAATGGCGTCGTCGCAACCCCTCTCCCCACCACAACCCAACCCAACCCAACCCAACCCAACCCAACGATCTCGCGGTAAATGTGACCACACAGAGTATCACGAGGAAGCGCTCTCCCCGCAGTCGCGCGATGCCATCGCTTTTGCTGACAAGTGGGAAGCGCACCCCACTCTCCGCGGGTTGGTCGATCGGTAAGTGTGGCCCGAGCTCCAGGTCTCTTCTATATATATATTGCACTTTTTTGGTGAGCCCGACCGCCATTGGGCGCGATGCATGTGGTACCTCCTTGCTGTGGCGCCACCAGGTCGCAGCGCGGTGGTCTGGCCAACACGACTGTGATTTGGAACATGGAGTGCGGTCTCGGCCAAGTGTTGGGCTTCACCGTGGAGGGCATCAACTTCGTGATCGGCCTCAACGAGTCCGTCTCTCCTCCCCCTGCCACTCACCCTTTGGGCTATTATTATTATTATTATTATTATATTGTTATTATATTTTATTATTATTTATTATTCGCGCCTATCGCGCTTTCGGGTTTGGGGGGGCTCTCCCCGTTTTGACGCTCACGGTCCACCCCCAATGCAGCTTGGTGTACGTCATGGTCGAACCAACGGCCTTTGACGCCTGCTACAGAGATCTCCAGAAGGTAACCGTGCCCACCGGCGGACCGGGGAGAGAGAGAGGAAGAGAGAGCCACTGATACCGCGGCCCCTTTTTTGCGGCTTTGCTCTCCCACCCATAGGCGGGAATGCCGGCTTCCCGGCTTGCCGTGTTCCGAGCCGCCAATCAGCGCAGGGTCGATGCCCCACAAGAGGCCGGTAACACTGTCTACCTCGTCCTTCACAGGTTCGTCGTTGGTGTGCTGCTGCTGCCGGTTGCCTGTCTCCTCACTGCCCCGCTCGCTCGCTCTTACCGGCGGCTGGATCGGGTTGGATTGGACGGGGTGGGGGTGGGTTGTGCTCCCAGGGATCCCGGTCGCTATTCGTCGCATTTGTACGATCTGCGCGGGGCGGAGCCCGATTACATCATCGGGCGCTCCATGTACGAAACAAACACGATCCCCTTCCCGTGGATCGGCTCCAGCTCCAAGGCACCCCCATGCTCCTCATCCCCCCTCTCCGTAATAAACATACGCGCGCGAGCGGGCGTGGGCCTTCTCATCATCACTCGAAGCTGAACAACACGTGTCAACGCGCGCAGGTGGACGAGATATGGGTGCCGTCGGACTTCAACGTCAAAACGTTTGCGAGCGCGGGCATCCCCGAAAAGAAGCTTCACCAGGTGAGGAGTCGCCCTCCTTCCAGGCCAACGCTCGCTCACCTCTCGTTATTAATATTATTGTTTTTCTTTAATTATTCTTTTTTTTCTTATTCTTATTATTATTATGAGGGGCGTAGATAGGAGAAGCGTTGGACGCGTCGGTGTTCGATCCAGAGTCCGTGCGACGGCCTCTGCCGCTGGCCAACAGGGCCAGGTTCAACTTCGTGACCAACGGCAAGTGGGAACAGCGCAAGGGCTGGGACGTCCTCCTTCGCGCCTACTACGAGGAGTTCAAGGGAACGGACGACGTGGCCCTCCACTTCATCGCCCGCATGAGCGCGGAGGCCAAGGAACAGTACCTTGCGTTCCAGGGTAACGTATCGCAAGAGGTACTGTATATACGACTCCTTCTCTCCCGAGCCGTCTCTCGCGGTGACCGACGGTCTCCTCTTCTTGTGGCCCTCAAAAACTCAACTCGTTCTCTCCCTCCTCCCCCCCCCGCCAGCTCGGTGTGCCCGTAGACGAGTTGCCTCGTGTCGAGTTTGCTACGGAGATCGTGCCTTTCGAACTCATGCCTGCGCTCTACAAGGTGATCCGCCATCACTTTGACACACACATCACACACACGCATCACACACACACACACACACACACACACACACACACACACACACACACACACACACACACACACCACCCGCCACCCATCCATCTGAGCATCAACTGGGCGCCCAGGCCGCCGACGCGTTTGTATTGGCGACGCACGGCGAGGGCTGGGGGCTGCCCCTCATGGAAGCCATGGCCATGCACGTGCCCGTCATCGCCACAAACTGGAGCGGTGCGCGGCCACCACCCCTCCCCCCTCCCCCGTGTGCGCTTCGCTCTCCAGCCGTGCGTGCACCGCATTGACCCTCGAGCCACGCACACCTCGAGCCAGGTAACGCGCAGTTCATGAATCGGGCCAACTCGTTCGGGATCGATGTGGAGGGCCTCATCCCGGCGCCGGACAAAGAGCACTTGTGGGCGCAGCCTTCCCACACACACCTCCGCCATCTCATGCGCCTCGTCTACACGGCCCACACGTGCGCACCCCCCGCCTTCCTCCTCCTTTGGTCGGGCCTTCAGAGGTTTTTCCCCTTCTTCTCACGACTACTCCTTTCTCCTCTGTCTCTCTCCCTCTCCTTCGGCGCAGCGAGCCCCAGTCGCAGGAGCACGCGCGCGTGCGAGCAGCGGTGGAGCAGGCGCGCAGAGACGTGCTGGAGCACTGGAGCTTGGATGCGGTGGCACGCAGCGTGGTGGACCGATTGCAAGCCATCAAGTCGTCGGGCCGATTGGCCGAGGCCAAGCTTGCCCGCGCCCCTGCCTTTTCCCGGTACGCGGCCTATGCGTCGTCGTCTTCGTCGTCGTCGTCGTTATCGTCGTCATTCACCGCAACAACGGCAATGGAGACGCCTGGGCGAAAGAAGATCAAAATCGTCAACGACATCTGAGACTGCGGGAGGACACACGCCGCGTGGCGGTATTTATTTCTTTTTCTCTTCTTTGATCAAAAAAAGCAAAAAAAAAAAAAGAAAAAAGAGACCAAAACAACAAACAAACATTCACAGGCATCAACCATGAAGAGGAAAGCCGGAGGCGCATGGAGCGAACAGCGGGCTGTTGCAAAACACACCCAACGACCTGCTGATGTTCCGCCGTCTCAATTCTGGTCTTCTGGTCCCTCTGAGGGAGCTAGAGGCAGCAGTCATGATGATCCCCTCCTCGCTCGGCGTGAGAAAAAGCTGTTCCTGGTAGACCTCAAGCCTCATGTGAAAAATCTCTCCGCGATCTTGGCAGGAGATTTTCTGATATATCATCCTTCGTTGCAAGCATGACTGACATCCTTCGTTACATGCATGACCGCAGTCATCCAAGGTGAGTAAGATCAGAGCAGCACCAGCCGGAGAGCGGCCACAGAAGCGCAGGAGAAGCGCCGAGGAAGAGGAAGAGGAAACGCTTGATCGCGAATTGCAAGCCATAACCCGCGAAGTGCTCGACCTGGGTACTGCTCCATCCTTGGTGGTTGGTGAACCGCTCGTTCTCTTCTTCTTCTTCTTCTTACGCGCGGCCGTTCCTCCTCTGGTTCAGGCGCCACGCAGTTCAAGCGGAACAAGCAGAAACGGGCCTACGAGGAGCGCAAGATCATCTCTCTTGGCGGTGAGGTGCGTCACGCTTGTTGCCCCCCCCCAAAAAAAACCCTGATAGAGGGCCCTCATTCTTCTTGCTCATCTTCTTGTCCGTGGGCGCAGGCGTCCAAGCCGGACAAAGTGCCGTACAACATCCTGATGGGCATGAGGAAGAAGCAAAAGGAGCGCGAGCAAAAGCGAACAGAGTTGGTGCGTGTGAACGTTCCTTTCGGGTTCAATGAGGTTTTGGTCGTTGCTCTGAGGCGCCTCCACATCTGATGCCTGGAACGCAGGACAAGGAAAGAGGCATGTTTGTCGCCAAGAAGAAGAAGGCGAACAAGGGAAGCGACCTCAAGAGCTATCTCAACCAGATGCGCGGAAACAGAAGAGGTCCCCCCCTAGTGCCTTCTTTCTGCCCTGTAGTTTCTAATTGAACTTATCCTGTTGTTTGGCGCCATTGTCTGCCTGTATATGTACAGGCGATGGAGGGGCAGGGTCGGGCGAAAGAGGCCTCAAGTGCAGCAAGGGCGTATTCAAGGATGGCGTGCTCTATGTGAAACCCCCGCCAGGCACGGTGGAGCGCTCTGGGTCTGCGACCGACAAGAAAAAGCGAGCCTTCTGGCGAAAGAAGCCCAAGAAGTGATGGAAGAAGAGAGAGAGAAAAAGAAGAGATTCCTGTCATCCCGTGCGCCACCTTCTTTGCGCCTTCCCCAGCCACTGCTTCCTCCACCACCACTCACGTAGAAAGGCGCTCTCCACATGTGATGGCCAACAACGAGAAGAATGTTGCATCACCAAAAAGCAGCTCTTCACCCCAAGTTTACACTTGTGCTGCTCGTTACACTATGGCAGCTGGCTCGTCTGCAGGCACTTGAGGTGAAGGAGCGCCTGGCCAAGGGGGTGGTGAGGATCAGGGAAGAAGGCAAAGACTTGATCGCCGATGCGCTTCCCACACGCCTGGCAACGTGTTTCCCGCTCGACAAGCAGGCCGCCCGCCCTCTTCTTGAGCAGCTGAGCGGATGCTTGCAAGTGGTGGTACTTGAGCAAATTGGCCGCCACCTGCCCTTCCCGGAGATCTCCAACATTTCCCTCCAACGCCTGCGGGACGTCCCATCAGCTCAGGTGGTGAGTGCTCTTGTTATTGGTACTGAATATCTGGATAAAAAAATAATAGAAATAAATGGAGCCGTGGCAGCCGTGGCTACAGGACACAGAGAGAAGTGGGGTTGAGGTGTACCCGGGCAAGATATTCGCTTAGACTGGCCAGCGGGATTTCCTTGGGCAGTAGCGGCAGCACCTGGCATCAACCCCATCCACCGGCCCGCACACGTGTTAACATGAGAACATACAAATAGTGACAACCACCGTCGTCACCAGCCGTAAGCCAGCCAGCACAGGAGGGGGGGGGTAGAGCAGAAGGAGAGGGGAGGAGTTGTTGTACGCGAGCGGGGTGGAGGAGGGTCGGGTAGGTCTTCAGCAGGCGAAGGGCAGGGGCCGGAAGCTCGTCGGAGGGGGAAGGGCTGGAGGAGGAGGAGGAGGAGGAGGAGTGGGTGAGGTAGATCTGCAGCAGGCGGATGAGCAGATGGGCGCCCTCCTCCTCCGCCCCGCCTTCTCCTGCTTCGTCGCCGCCGGTGTCCTGGGGGTGGCCGCGGGAGGCAACAACGGGGCGAGTGCTGCCGGCGTATCGGGCGCGCCTAGCCTGCTCTGCGCAGTAGGCCTCTGCCTGGTCATAGTCGCCCAGCGTGTTCACCAGCAGGTCCAGGGCTTGCGTGTGCATCCCGCCCTGCACCCACCCGCGCGTGGACATATGGATATACAGACAAGAGTCAACCTCACTCCCCCCCCTCCACACAATCGCACGCACACAGCGAGTGGGGGTGAAGAGAGAGAGAGAGAGAGAGAGAGCGTGGGCGGGACCGACCTTGCCGTAGACCAGGAGGAGCTCGGCGTGGAGGGCGGTGCCCCGCAGGAAGCTGGCCAGCGCGGGCACGCTATAGGCGTCGGAGGCGTCGAGAAAAGCGAGCAGCTTGCTCCTCACCTGCATCCCCGCGCCGAAACGACCGACGACGACGACAACAAGGAGAGGAGGAGGGGATCAGAGTGCGCAGGGGAGAGGGTTCTGCTCGAGAGGGGGGAGGGGAGGGGGGCTGGACCCACCTTGCCGAGCAGGCCTGGCTCGCTGCCGGGCTTGAAACCTGTCGCCAGCGGGGATTTGGGGGGAGCGGAGCGGAGTTGAGATTCCCTCCCACACACGCGCGCGCGCAGGCGTGGGGAGGAAGAACGAGGTGGACGTGGGTGCACGTACTTGGCGAGGGGCTGGCGGGCAGCAGCTCGCGCACGCTGTGCGCATAGAGAAGGGCGAGGCGAGTGTGGTGGCGTTCGTCCTGCGAGAGCCCCCCCCCCCCAAAGTCACGCCGTCACCTCATCCGGGAGAAGATGTCCCGTTTGAGGGGGGGCAGCGCCCAAGGACAGTAAACCAAAAAAAGGTATAAATTAAAATAAATAATAAAAAACGGTCACGGTGGTGTACCTCTGACTTGAGGTCGTGGACAAGAAACTCGAGGTAGGCCTGCACGTGGGGGCTCCCGAACGGCTCGAGAAACCCCACCACCAGCTCCGGATCCAGCTCCTGCGTTCGCTTGCCCGCGACGAATACCTGCAACACCACCCACCAGGTACCGGTCAGAGAGCACACACGCGCGCAACAGCCACAACACACACACACACACACACACACACACACACACACACACACACACACACACACACACACACACGCACGCACACACCACACATGCATGCACATACATGCACACACATCACACACACACACACACACACACACTCACACACACACACACACACACATGCACACACCCCACGCACGTATGCACATACATGCACACGCACACACATCACACACACACACACACACACACACACACACACACACACACACACACACACATGCACACACCACGCACGTATGCACATACATGCACACACATCACACACACACACACACACACACACACACACACACACACACACACACACACACACACACGCCGCCGCCGCCGCCGCCGCCGCCGCCGCCGCCACCAGCATATATAGTACCTTGATGGCGCGGTCGGGGCTGTGCCGGAAAAGCCAGGCGGCGTAGGTGAAGACCAGGTGGGAGTCGTTCAGATGGGCCAGCAGGCTGACGCTCTCCTCGACCCCGTCGCTGTTGTGCTGCTGCTCGCTGCTGCCGGCGCTGCCCTCCGGCACCGCCTCCTCGCTGGCCCCCAGCCTGGAGCAGGAGCAGGAGGAGGAAAAAACAAAACAAAAAAAAAACAAAAAAAAACAAAAACGCAGGAGATCAGAACTAGATCAGAACGAGGCCTTCGAGCCGACTCGAGGATCGAATGGGGAGAAGTGATTGGTGGGGAGGAGGTGTTGGCCCTACTTCTTCCATGCTTCCAGTGCTTGGACGTAGTTGTGTTCGTGCTTGTGGACGTGGCCCAGCGCTTTCCATTGCTGCCGCACGGCCCCGCACACACACGGAGGGTCAGCTGGTCGGCGGCGGCGGCTCGTGGTGGTGATTCGTGGGGGAAGTGCCTTTTGTTCGGTGAAATGCTGGATGAGCTCGTTGGCGTTGTAGGTGGCCCCTCCACCTAGCAGCGCCTCCAAGGCGTCAGGCTTGTAGATCGCCAGCAGCTGAGCACACACACACACAGAGAGAGAGAGAGAGAACTGTAAGTGCAACGGATGGCGAAACCTTCTTCGTCGGCTGCGCAAGCGCACCTTGCAAAGGGCGGTGTCGAGTGCGGCGGAAAATTCGAGCGCCTGCTTGCCCCGGCGTTTGGCCTCCTGGGACAGATGTGCGACAGCAGCAGCAGCAACAACGACGACAACGACAACATCGACGACGACAACGACATAAGAGGCACGAGGGTGAGCGATGCACTGCGCCCCGGGCTGCCGGCAGAGTACGCACCTCGACCCTCATCCACTCCCTTCGGCGCGCCTCGAGGTACCTGCGTGATGCCCGAGACGGGGGGGGGGCGATGGTGACAGGTCAGTTTCCCATCGCCCAAAGCGAATGAGAGGAGGAGGAGGAGGAGGAGGAGAGCCGAGTACTTCATGAGCTGCTCGTGGGCATCGTGGAGCACGTCGGCGCGGGCCTTTTCGTTGCTCTCCCCGGGCAGTTTGCCTTGCACTGTTGCCGGAGGAGGAAAGAGTTGAGGGGGGGGAAACGTGCGAACCCTCGCCACCTCGACACACAACGAGGGAAAGGGAGAGGGGGAGAGAGAGAAGAGCATGCGGTGGAGGAGACGAGGACGAGAGGTGGAGGCGCGCGCACCGATGAGGTGTACGTTGAACGAGTTGAGGGGCGTGTACGTCGAGCGAGGTGGGGCCACGGCAGGGAAGAAGGAGATGAGCTCCCGAGGGTCCATATCCGATTTGTCAAATTGGAGGAAGGCCTGCACACGCCATGCACACACACACACACACACACACACACACACACACACACACACACACACACACACCACGCACACACACCACGCACACGCGCGCGTTGGCCAAGTTGTGCCGTGGTGGCGCCAATGGGAAGAGGCAAGGGAGCATCGCTTGCGGAGTGGTACCTCTCTGAATTTGAGATTCACAAAGTAGACCATGCCCGCCTCCTGCCTAAACGCCGAAAGCTTCTTCTCATTCGCCGCCCAGCACGCCCACCCGGACAGAGCGACGACGCCGCCGCGCAAATGGGAAAGCCGGTCGCGTGTGAGCAATGGGGACGAGAATCAGCCATCGGGGGGGGGGGGGAAGGGGTGCAGGTACCGCCGCTTTGCCCTCGCGGTCGTCCTTGAGAGCTTCGGCGAGGAGATCGGCGGCCTCCTGCACGCGCAGCTCCTGCAGCAGTTGTTTGACCTGATGCCCCCCCCCCCCGCCGCACCAGAGCCGCCCTCGGTCAGAGAGTTGATTTGTAG
>JANDJZ010000029.1:0-22035 GCA_027943245.1 Acanthamoeba sp. SK_2022b
GGTCTTGCCAACGATCCAGTTGTTGTGGACGACGTAGGGCAACTCCTTCCCCGCCCACTTGTCGCCAAAGAAATAGCCGCCGCTGAAGGGGGGAGTGGATGGGGGGGGGGGGTGAGCGCTCTGTGTCTGGCCATCACATCGCACGCCGACGTATGGGTTCAGGTACCTAGGGAAGTCGTCGATACTCATGATCTTGTAGTTGGGCGTCTCCGAAGTGGGGACCTGCATACCATTGGCCTGCGACCAGAAAGAGAAGGGCATGAGACGACGATGTCGACGATGAGAATACCCCACACTCGGGCGATTTGGCCACACAACGGTGACAAAGCCCACAAGACGTCGGAAGTTTACCTTGCCAGACACCGCGCCGAGCCACATGTTCATGCAGTACTGCTCCTTCTTCTCTAGGTTCGTTTCGCAATCGATCACGTGGTTGATGAATGCCAGGCTGCGTGGACCGAACAGGAAAACGAGCGATAGTGAGACCAACCGCCTCATGACTAGGAGTAGGCCAATCCCAACGCGATGAAGACCGTACCTCTTCTCACGGCTCTTTCCATAGAACAGGCCGCCACAGATGGTCGGGTCCTCTGTGTGTGTCCTCCCGTCGTTGGTGAAGAAGATGTCGACTCTGCTCGAGCGATGCGCACGGCGAGTCGAGTGAACAAAGCGCAAAGACAGACAACGGAGAGAGAGAGAGAGAGAGCGAAAGAGGAGAAAGGACGCACTGGGTGTCATTCATGCGGTCGAAAGGATTCTTGAGCCACACCATGTCGATGTCGCTCACCATGACCGAGTAGCCCATTTCCACGATCTTTTTGAAGTAGTGCGACTTCTTGTGGACGACCTTGTTCCAGTTGGCCCAGGCGCGGCTGCCCTTGTGCATGGTGTAGGCCACGGACTGGGAGAGGGCGTCCATGCCGATCTCCGGATCGTACGCCCAGTCCACGCCTGACGTGACCATCGACACACGCATAAGGAGGAAGAATTGGAGGTGAGTCCCCAAGGCGACAGTCAAGCGAAAATGGACGAGCGTCAAGAGCCGAACCAAGATAGGAGAGCTGCTGCGCCATCTGGACGTCGCTCGGGATGATGACGTAGTTGGTAATGCCCTGACTGTCCACGTAAGACTGCGGGGGGAGGGGCTTTCTCAGTGCGAGTTCCTCAAAAACACCCACACCCCTCAATCTTTCTCTCCTCTCGTGTGTGTTTGGTGTGGAAGGTTGAGCACCTTCCAGTTGAGCAGAAACTCGAGGTAGCCCGAGTTGGCGATCACCATGATTACCGTCCCGTTCTGAGCCACGCGCGGCAGCGCATTGTGAAGCAGAAACGGGTAGTCCCTGTACTTATAGCCTGCCAGCCAGGAGCACGACGGAGGTAGGTTACCTTAACTGCCTCAACTGCAGAACCGCGGGGAGGTGCAAGGGAAGCGAGGAGAGGAGCAAGTACTCTCATCTATGGGCACGTTCGGGTCGTACTCGTCTTCGCTGGCCTGCAGAGTACGGAGTTCAGTGAGAGGGTCAACTTCGAAGTTGTCCTTGATGCGGCCCCGCAGTCGATCGCGCTCGATGAACCAGGTGTCGTCTACTTCCTCGGGGCTCAAGATGCGATTCGCTCTCGAGGACGAAGATCTGAGGGAAAAGCTCCTGAGATTCATAGAAGCCGAGTAGCTGGTGGTCAGCAGCACGAAGCTGCTCGTGAGGCACACGATGAACACCAGAAGCAAGATGTTCTGACGTTGTTGCAGAAGGTTGAGGAAGGAAGACTGCGAAGTCGAACCGCTCGACGAAGTCGACAGCGAAGATCGAACAGGATGCCGCGAATGAGATTTCGAAAATGAAGGCGACGCTCCTCCCGCACTACCCTCGATGAGATTCCTGCTGTTGCTGATGTGGTTGTGGTAGCGTTGCTGCTGGCTTTTGATTCCCATCAGTCCGCTGCCCGTCGAGAGGGAGAGGAAGCGAGGAGAGGTGGGAGGCGAGATTTCTTCCATCGTATCAAACGAATCACCCTTCATCACCTGCGCCATGGCCATGAACTGTTCATATTGCTTGTGCTTTAGTTCGGTGCTTCCATCCACCGTCGTCATGCTGCTATTGCTACTGAGGATGTTGATATGCGTGCTGCTGTACTTGCCCAGGCCAGTCGTCGACGGGGGCGGAGCCGAAGACGCAGCTGAGGAGGAAGAAGAAGAGGGAATCGCCTTCTTACGGCGCGTGGGGATAGGGGTGCCGCGCGACGTGTGGAGCAGCTCGAGGTCCGACTCAGCCTTTAGTTTGTTCTCTCGGAGACAAACCACCACCGCTTCAGTTCCTCCGTCTCGCCTTCCGCGGTCTTCTCCCTCGTCGTCCTTCTCCCTCTGCGGCAGGCTCTTCCCTCCCTCGACCTGGTGCTCCGTCGCCACCAAGTCCTCATTCTTCTTGTGGCTGTAGTCGTCGTTGTTGTGAGGGAGTAAGGGCACGGCGGGTTCGTGGTTGCCGTCGTCTCGCCGCAGCTCGGGGGACAGGCTCGGCCCCAGCGCCCGGCTCAGCATTTCGCCGCTGCCGCGCTTGCAGGTCAGTGAGGCTGAGGGCGCATAGAGCGGCCAAGCCGCGGTCACGTAGTGGTGCTGCTGAGGGAGGTGGGATAGTGGAGGCGCGGATGGCTCTTTTGGTGCTGATGCCATTTCCTCTCGCTCTGTGGTGGTGAGCAAGAAGGGGTGTGAAAGAAAGGTCTCGTCGTACGGGGTTGGCCGTTCGCGTGGTCACCTCTTCTCTCTTTTGGCTGTAGAGCTGAACTTACACGGCGGCAAACGAGGGAGGACTAGCAACGTAGAGGAGTTTCCCCTTGTGTGTACAGGTCCCGGGTCCACCAAGCGTACAGTACTGAGTGGCAACTTTGATGAACTTTCGGTCAAATCATTTTCGACGACACCTTCGCAATTAACTGTCGACGTCGTAATTGGTGGTCACGTAAGGGTACGTACCCTTGGTTGCCCTGGCTGTGGTTGGGTGCGCCGTGCACCCAGTCGCTTTTGCCTCTTTTGTGGTTCCCTTTTACTTTCCACTCTGCTTCCGGCCTTCCTTTGTACTCTCTGGTTAACCAGCGCCGGGATGCTCGCGTGCAGCCAGCAGACACCGTGGGAGTTTGGTTTTATTCACAGGCGTGGCATAGTTCCACAGGGAGGGGAGGAGTGATCATCGTCACTTTGAGAGAGAAAGCGCATAGTCGCTTCGCACAGAGGAGAGACGGATAAAAAGCACAATATGTGCATGTCTGGAGGGCGGGTTACGCTTACTGGCAACCGAGGGAACCGATGGTGACGGTGGGCTTGGCAGCGGGCGACGGGCCGGCCAGGCGCACGACGATGCCGGCACCCTGGGTGGCACCAGCCTGAAGGGCACCGTAGTTGAAGGCGATGTTAAAGGCATTGGTGGAGCCCTGCCTGCTGAGCTCCCAGAACTGAGTGATGGTGGCGCCGGCATCGGCCAAGGTGAAGGTAAGGACGCCGCCGTTGAGGGGACGCTGTCCGTTGTTGAAGAGGGTGATGTCGAAGATCTGGAAGGTGTAGCCACCATCGACCCACACGCCACCATCGGCGGCCGAGCGAGCAGTAGCGGTAGCGGTGGCGCTGCAGCCGTTGGCGGGGCTAGGCTGGGGCGTGGCGACGATGGTGGGGGCGGCCGAGGGCGAAGGGCTGGGGCTGGCGGGAGCGGCCGAAGGCGAAGGGTTGGCGGTGGGGGCACCAGCGCAGGTCACCGAGTCGGTGGTGACGGCGGGCGCAGCGGGCTGGCCAGCGGAGATGAGAGAGCGGAGGACGTAGCCAGCACCGAGAGAGGCGCCGACCTGGAGAGGGCCGTAGGTGGTGGAGGTGACGAAGGTGGAGCCGCTCTTGCGCTCGATGTTCCAGAACTGGCTGATCTCCTGGCCGCTGGCGAGGGCGATGGTGAGCTGGGCACTGTTGACGGCTTGGTTGCCGTTGTTCACGATCGTCAGGTCGAAGAGCTGGAACTGGTAGGCACCATCGGTCCAGCTGCCGCCGGCGCTGGCCGAGCGAGCGGCCTGGGTAACACCCACGCTGCAACCAGTGGGCTGGGGCGTGGCAACGATCGACGGCGCGGCGGAGGCCGAGGCCGAGGGAGCAGCAGGCGAAGCGCTGGGGCTGGCGGGAGCGGTCGAAGGCGAGGGCGTGGCCGAAGCGGGGGCACCGCAGTTGATGGAGGCAACGGTGATGGCGGCCTGTGAGGCAGACTCCCAGATGTAGCCGAACTGGTGGGCCTGGCCAGCGACGATGCCGCCGTTCTGGACGCGGTACTCAGGCAGGGAGAACAGACCGTTGGACTGATTGGTGAGCTCCCAGAACTGGACGATCTTGGCGCCGGTGATGGAGAGCTCGAGCGACTTGACGGTCTCAGAGCCGGCGGTCAGCTGGACGTTCCACTGAGAGAGGTTCTTGCCCTCCTGCTGCCAGGCGCTGCCGAGTGTCTGCTTGATGCTCACATTGCAGTCTACGTGGTAGAAGGGATGCTTGGGTCAACAAATGCGGGCGGTCATGGGGAGGTGAAGAAAAGGCGTACCGGCAAAGGAGTAGGCACAGAGAGTCGCAAAGAGTGCGAGGAGAAGGAACTGCTTCATCGCCGGTTTTGTAGTGTTCAGAGGGTGTTGCAGTTGCTGTTAAGTTGCTGGTAAGTTGATGGTTAAGCCTGCTGATCCTGCGACCATTTTGTAGGACCGCGACACCAGATGATCTTTTGGGCCCAGTGGTGCGCCTTGAAAACTGCCGGAGGCGCCACGGCACGCGCGCGCACCTGGAGACTCGGAACTGAATGGTGACGTGGTCTCCACCACTACGTCCCAACACATGTGCGCATGTCAGGCCTCACACAGCCTCGTGGGGGAGCAACAAGAACGATGATCGCGAAATTTCCGCTAAAATCGTCCGTGCCGTGATGGCTCCCAATTCTCCCTTGAGCCAAAACTGAGAACTGTGGCGGAGGTGGAGGAAAGCACTCTTGTACATACCGATCGGTTGATCGTCTTGCATACATGTGTAGTTTTGTGTGTGGTGTATGTTGCCTTTCTCTTGACCAAGGGGGAGAGCTCCATCAGCAGCCGTCCACCAATACGAGAGTCATCTTGGCCTCCTCGGTGTTGAGCGCGGCGAGTAGGGCGGCCACTCGCTCGCGCGCCAGGTAGAGCACCAGCGGAGTCGCGCCAAAGGTATACAGAGCTTCCTTGTGGTAGAACAGGAGGCCCTCTTTCTCGAACGGCACCTGGCAATAAAACACAGGGCAAGGGTGTAAGGGTGGACGCTCAAGGCCGGCAAACGACGGAGAGGGAAAGAGGAAGGAGTGGAAAAAAGTTAGGTTTACCTCATCGCCCATGGCGGCCTGCACTCCGGCCACGGAAGGAGCGAACTGAGAGAGAGGCGCGAAGCGGTATTCGTTGTGTCGGGAGATGGTGCTCACATCTTGCTCTCCCAATTTGGTGTGCACCCAGTAGTTTCTGTGCAGAGAAGATGAGCGTGGCTCCGCTGTCGTCGTGGCGGCGGACAAAAGGCCTTTGAGGGAGAGAGGGGTACGGGAGGTGTACCGGAAAGAGGTGTCACAGTCATAGTAGAGGTTGCCGCGCCAGCACTGGATGTCAAGCACGTAGTAGGTAAGCGAGGGCTCGTGGAAGACGCAGTCGAGGATGCAGTAGTGGTTTGGGTTGTTGGTGGTAAACTTGGCCGTGTTGCCAGATGGCAAACCGCTAGAGAAGCGGTGCAACACGGCCCCACTCCGCATGCGTGAGGTCGTCTGGCCTTTGGCAGAGATGACTAGGCAACGCTTGCCGCCTGCCGGCACAGGAACGCACACCCAACTCTCGGCAAGATCAAGAGGCAGCTCGTCTCGAGCCATCTCCTCGGGCAACATGAACGTGTCGCGATACCGAGCCCTTATCTTCTCCTCCGTTCGTTCTTTCCGAAAGGCCTTCTTCTCAGCTTTCAGCTCTTGAACGAATTCCTCATCTACACGATGGGCCTTTCGAATTGATGGTCCATCTTGGGTGTAGGATTGATCCTTTGCTTCCACCTCCTCTCGCTTCCTTTTGTCCTTGCTCCGCACTTCCTCGATGAGTGGCTCTTCATCGACAGCAGTTTCGAGGGCGAGGCTGCGCGCGAGGGAGGTAAGATCCCTGCGCGATTCTCGCTGCCGCGAAAGCAGGTTCTCCCTGCGCTTAGTCTGGTCTCCATCTCCCGATGTTCGTTTGAACTGATCTTGTCGCTTCTCTGAGGCGGTAGGTCGTGTCGCGGTACCACTGACGCTGAGCGAAGCCAGTAAGGCAGAAGGATCGACATCGTGTGGCTGCTCCATGTCTCCAATTTGGTTCCTAAAAACAAAAAACAACCTCCAAAAGCACCTTTTTAAATTTTAAAATTCAAATCACTCAAGGAATGTGCTGTTGTGGCGGCATTTGTCAAGGTTGGTAACAGCCTCACATGCTTTAGGACAGTGCTACAGGTGTTCCAGGCATATGCCTTCAATTGTGTGGGGTACTGTAGACCCTGCATGAACTGACCACCCTGCATACCAATTTTGTGCATTCTGTGTGAACCATCAAGTGATCCTTTCCCCTTGCATTGCTTAGCCTGTGAAAGGAATAATAATCATACTCTGCTAACACTGTGGTCCACTCACCTCTGGTAATAGTTGCGTTATATTTACAGCGCAGAGGGTTGCCGTGCAACCAATCACGGACCAATCGCGGACTTTGAAACTCTGGACTGCAGTAGCACAACCGCTTGTCATACTGGAGGCTACTCCTTGGAGTAACTCCTATCTCCGAAACATGCACGCCCAGTGGTTAGCTTGCGCGCAGGGGCGCCCACCGCAGACAGAGGCCTTGGCCATTGGTTGGCGCAATAACGACAACAGAACCACCACCCCACTCGCCATTGGTCGCCTCGACGCCAAGGAGCAAGGCTCCGCGCACGGCCGCACAAATAAAAAGCCCCACGCGCTTGTCCCATTTTTCAGTTTACTACAACTCCACAACACCACTACCACCACAACATCAACACCATGGGAGACGAGGTTCAGGCTCTTGTTATCGACAACGGTTCGGGCATGTGCAAGGCTGGTTTCGCCGGCGACGATGCCCCCCGCGCTGTGTTCCCCTCCATCGTCGGTCGCCCGCGCCACACTGGCGTGATGGTCGGCATGGGCCAGAAGGACTCGTACGTCGGTGACGAGGCCCAGTCCAAGCGTGGCATCCTCACGCTCAAGTACCCCATCGAGCACGGCATCGTCACCAACTGGGACGACATGGAGAAGATCTGGCACCACACCTTCTACAACGAGCTCCGCGTGGCCCCCGAGGAGCACCCCGTCCTCCTCACCGAGGCCCCCCTCAACCCCAAGGCCAACCGCGAGAAGATGACCCAGATCATGTTCGAGACCTTCAACACCCCGCCATGTACGTCGCCATCCAGGCCGTGCTGTCGCTCTACGCTTCCGGCCGTACCACCGGTATCGTGCTCGACTCTGGTGATGGTGTCACCCACACCGTGCCCATCTACGAGGGTTATGCCCTGCCCCACGCCATCCTCCGTCTCGATCTCGCCGGTCGCGATCTCACTGACTACCTCATGAAGATCCTCACCGAGCGTGGCTACTCGTTCACCACCACCGCCGAGCGCGAGATCGTGCGTGACATCAAGGAGAAGCTGTGCTACGTCGCCCTCGACTTCGAGCAGGAGATGCACACCGCTGCCTCCTCCTCTGCCCTCGAGAAGTCGTACGAGCTTCCCGACGGTCAGGTCATCACCATCGGTAACGAGCGTTTCCGTGCCCCCGAGGCTCTCTTCCAGCCCTCGTTCCTCGGCATGGAGTCGGCCGGTATCCACGAGACCACCTACAACTCGATCATGAAGTGCGACGTTGACATCAGGAAGGACCTCTACGGTAACGTCGTCCTCTCCGGCGGTACCACCATGTTCCCCGGCATTGCCGACCGCATGCAGAAGGAGCTCACCGCCCTGGCGCCCTCGACCATGAAGATCAAGATCATCGCTCCCCCCGAGCGCAAGTACTCCGTGTGGATCGGTGGCTCCATCCTTGCCTCGCTCTCCACCTTCCAGCAGATGTGGATCTCCAAGGAGGAGTACGACGAGTCTGGTCCCTCCATTGTCCACCGCAAGTGCTTCTAAGTGAGCGCGCTCATTGGTGGTGGTGGTGTTGTTGTTGTACACACACTGTAGTAAATATACTTGCCCTTCTCTGGCGCAACCCAACAATACCAGCGTTCTTTGCTCTTTGTTCACTTCCGGAAAATAAGACCGGGGAGGTGCTGCGGTATTGAAAGCACCCACCAAGACCCATGTGGGAAGGTAGCGGGTATGATGTTATTCCTATTTGCACGAAACCGTAAACGTGATGTTCACCTTTTTTTCGCACAAATGCAGAAAAAACAGTTTTTTCTGTGTTTTTGTGCTCGTCACAGCTCTTTCGTATTTCTTTGACGAAGTACAACAATGCTGACGGCGAAAAGCCGGTGCCGGTTGCGGAGAGTCAGCTCGGGCGTGTGGCAAAGGGTGGGTGTGGGAGATGAAACAATTTGGCGGTCGATTGTGGAGAAGAGAGCAAGCCATCCAGAATGGACGCAGAGCAAGATTGCGGCGGAGTTGAAGGTGTCGCCTGTGCTGGTCAGCAGAGTGATGCAACGGACGCAAAAGGGAGAGCACGCACCAAGGAAGCATGGGGTCGGACGAAAACGCAAGTTCCCAGAGGAGAACGTTGCTCTCATGGTGGAGCTACTTGCAGTTGAAGAGAAAGGGGCGATCTTCACAATGAAGGATGTCCAGCGAATCTTTGCCGATGAATTCAGCCATCTCCACCCTCACATGACACCTCAGTGCTGAGTACTCCCAGCAGAAGGTGAGCTTTGAAGATCCATGAAAATGGCTGCCTGTGAACTGTGTGCTCATCAAGGACTTCACACTCTGGCGGATTGAACTGCCCATCCAACGCCACTACCAAGTCAAGGTTTTTGACAAAGCCCACATTGATCGAACCAACCTCAGGAATCTCATCATCTGGTCTCAGTGTGGCCAGTGACCACTTCAGGAGTGATATCGACATGACATCGTGGTGGAGTCCTGGACAATTACCATGTTGACCATACTTGATTCCCCATACCCACTCCTCTATTCTATCACCTCTGATGCTAGTAATGGAGAGAAATTTGTAGATTTTCTTCTTGATTGTACCCCCTTCATCTTTCCTGGAGATGTGATTCTTGGCAATAATTGTTCATTCCATCAGTGGGGCTGGAGCAGTGAGGTGGCACACACACACCTTGCTGCACTCAGGGCAGAGTATAAGCTTCTTCCTAAGTACTGCCCCAAGTTCAGCCCTGCAGAGAAGGTGTTCAGCTTTCTAAAAGCCCATCTTAGAATGTCATTTAGTGCTAAAGATGATCTCCTCCCCACCATTACTCTCATCTTAAATAAAATCACCACCCCAATCATGCTAGGTTGGTATGAGTCATGTGGATGGTTATTTTAATCTGAAACTTCTTCTTCATCCTCACAATCACTTCCAACTTCCACATCTCCAATCTCAACCATTGATGGATCAATCTCGAGATTGTGGGCTGTGCCCAATTCCGCCTGGCGTTGCTTGATGTAGGTGAGCTCTTCATCTCTGGTGAAGACCTTGGCCTTGAGCTCGTGCTTGATCTTCTTGTTGATCTCGCCCTGCAGACGGATGTGACAGTGGCATTCAGCCCATGACCTTGTGACCTCAATCATCGCCAGGGCGCGCTTCTTCAATCCCTCCTCCAGGCCAAATTGATCTGGATTGCTTGTGACCACGTGCTCAAGGGCTGGGCGCCACCACCCATCAAATTTCTTCTGGTGATGTACACGAAGAAGATCATCTTGCCGCTTCTTCGCCTTGTTCACCTCCTCTTTCTCTAGTGATCGTTTCCTCTTGCGCTCAGCAACCATCTCACTTTGTTGGCGCTTCTTTTCCTCAGGATGGAAGGGGAGATGATGGCACAATTCAAAACTTTTGCATTTGTTCTCCTTGCCACATTGCCGCTCGCTGGGGATGATGATCTGGTGGCAGTTCTTCTTGCACCAACAGAGATTGCATTGCTTCATCCCTGGCAGCGGAGGAGACTTGGAGCTTGGGGGGGGGGGCAGATGTGGTGGTGGAGGGGAGCTGGATGGCTGCTGTGGTGCCTTGGACTTGGTGATCACAACCAAGATGCACTTCCAATCACCAGGTAGGGTGATCTTCATCGTGTCCAGATCTTGCCCTGATTTCAAGAACCACATCCAGAGTGAGGAACCCATTCAAAAGGAGGGTGGAGCACAGGTCGGTGATCTTGTGGAGCGCAAGCCACATGTCAAGGTCCAATGGCTCGTCCGCCCAGTCCATGAGTGCGCGCTGACAAAAGAGCAAAAACCGACAGGTTACTTTGGTTTTCGCAAAAAACGGAGGAGCAAAAAGTTATCCAACTTAGTTTGAAAAAAAGGTGAACATCACCTTTACAGTTTCGTGCAAATAGGAATATTCCTGAACCACGGAAACTGTGGGCAGGCTGCACAAAGTAAAGGCGTGGTTAGTGGCCAGTTTTAACTCGGGCTGTAAGTTAATCTTTGCCACTCAGTCTTTTCATGATTAAGCAGCAGCATGCAAAGAAGGCAACACCACCAAAAGGGCAGCATCTCAAGAAAATCAATTTGGGGGTGTGGTGGAAGGTTGGTGTGGGTAATCCCCTGGTCTGGAGAGCAGTTGCCAGCAAGATTGAAAGCCACCCAACCTGGACCCAGAGGCTGAATGCCTTAGCATCTCAAAATCACTGGTTGGCAAGATCATCAAGTGACTCTGGAAGGGCAAGACAGGACCACACAAGCATGGGACAGGAGAGAAGTGAGAAACCTACTTGAGTGTTTGCTGCTGGAAAACACCTGACCAAGTTGCCCAGATGGGTGCAATCCACCTGTGCTTCATCAAAGACCTGTAGTGATTTGATTTAAGATTAGTTTTATAAACATTTTCTCCATCTGATTACACAGCAATTGTAATTTAGGGTGGGTAAAGGCATGTCAAGAGCAATAAAACAGATTTTAATTGGGTAAAATTTCAGTTTTTGTTACCACAGTTGTTACAAAATTTATTACAACAAAATTCATTTTAGAAGGGTAAAAGGAGGTTAAATTTACTGGTGGGCTAACAAAACCAGATGGTGTGCAGGTTGTTGTTGTTATTTAGTAGAGATTTGATGGTGGTTTAGTGTTGAGGTGTTCAACCTCTGAATAGCATGAAGTCACCAAATAGTTTTGTGTTATTGTGCAAGGGTGAGAGCCCAACGTGCCAGTGGTGTGCACAGTTCAACACATGATGGGCAAGCAGATAATATTTGAGGCAAAATGTTGTTGGGATGAGGGCAACATGAAGAAAATCAGATGGAGAAATTGTTTTATTTGGATTGCATATGTTTATATGGTCCATATCTGTTTTGTCAGGTCTCATGCAGTTGTTCAGGTCAAGTGAGACATCAGCACACATCATCACTCCAATGGCAACAAGCTGACCATCAGGCACCAGGTGGAAAGACCCATCATCATCTTCCTCTAACCAGTTGAGGAAGATTCATGCCCTTGTAGTGCGCTTCACCAAGCCAAGCCAAACACTGCCTTTTTCACCAGACACTGCAATTATAGCACCATCATCAGGCTTAGCAGTGGTGTATCTGATCAATGGGCTTGCAAGGTGGCAAGTATGGTGGTGGTGCAGCAAGGAGGGCAAAGTCTGGGCCACAGCCAAACTGACCATGATGTAAGTATAGTAAGTATCTCTTGAGGCCGTGGTTGATGAAACCATGAATGCCCAGCTTGAAGAGGTGCAGGTCCTTCCAGGAAGATGGGAGAGGCGCCAGCATGGGAAGTATCACAACACTTGAATCATCCATAATCACAGAGAAGACACCACTGGGATCAGTGCTTGCTTATGCATACATGATGGAATGGCAACATCAAAATGTGAGCAAAATAAGTGCAAGAGAAGAAATGTTTGTTTAAGCATTGCATAATAGATATTACATGATGTGAATTAAATGTAGCTATATTTAATTGAAACTCAACATTTATAAATCAAAAACCAAGGTGTTGCATGTGGATGATTACCTATCAGACACCTGCATGGGGCTTGTGAGCAGTGTACACTTGAGAAAGCAGAGAAAAGATACCGATGAAAGCAGTGGAACACATCAACAAACACTGCAGCTAACCAATCAAAAACAGAAAAAAACTCACTGAAACAAGGTAGGAAACTCACATGACAGCTTAACTCCAAATCATTTCTCATAGTTACCCAGCACCAGACAAACAACATGGAGAAGGATGAGCTACCACCCACCCAGTCAACCAGTGGAATTCCATCAATGGTCACTGAGTGCAAACCAAAGGTGCTCTTGACCCACCTTACTGTGCTGGCCTCGCCCTAACAGGCAAGGCCACCTGTGATCTCACCACTGATAAGCCTGATGATGGTGCTATAATAGCAGTGTCTGGTGAAAAAGGCAGTGTTTGGCTTGGCTTGGTGAAGCGCACTACAAGGGCATGAATCTTCCTCAACTGGTTAGAGGAAGATGATGATGGGTCTTTCCACCTGGTGCCTGATGGTCAGCTTGTTGTGTCACACAAGCAAATGTAGCCCATGTTAGTGATGTCTTTGTAGAGAGCTGGGTAAATGTGGTTGTGCAGAAATGCATGATAGTGATGGAGGCCCCATAACAGGATGTCTTCCTGCCAAACAAGAGGATGTCAGATCCTACCTGCAGGGACAGGGCCTGCCACAGTGTAGGTATGTCATGGAAGGTGAGGTACGGTCCCCCAGGATGGCATTTACCAATCCATAGCAACAGCATGTTGTCTCCTCAGCCACAAAGAAGATGTCAATCCCCCACTCAAGCAAGCACACAGGTTTGATGATCACTTCTCTCAACACTGCCTGGAGCCTGAATGTTTTCTGAGCAAGCACCTAGGACACATGAGTCAGGCAATGCTCCTCAAACAGTGCGTTCACCATGCTCAGGTTGATGCCCACAAGTCTTCATAATCAGGCTCCTGCTCACGTTTGCATGCACACATCCTCTTCCACCTCAGAGATACCATTAATACATATTTTCTGCAAGGTTGTGATTGGTAAAAAGGCTGTACCATTTGACACTGCAAAATCACGCACAGCAACAAGGATGGTTGTTAGATGTACCACCAAGGAACCAAAACTGTTCCTTCAACAGGAGAATAACCTGTTGTGTGAGGTTATGGGGTCCATGATGGCTATGCTGTCTCACCCGCCCTTTGGTATCAGATATCTTCCAGCAAGTCCTCATAACAGATCTCAAGCTCCTCGTCCCATGTCAAGGAGCCTGATTCACCAAAATCATTCAACATGTCATTTTCAAAGAAACAGCGCAGATCTATGTCTACAGTGTCTACTACGTCTATGTAAAAGGAATCTGAGGCCTTCTGAGCAGAGTCAGTTTATTCGTAATCTGCCTTTCTTGTGTTTTAGTTTTTTTTAATTTCTTCTTTTTTATCACTTTTTCGTTGTTTCTACACTTCACCACATTTGCCTGCCTACACTCAAGCATTCTACTTCTACAAGCAACACCTCAACCCCAACACCAAGTGGCTCACTGCTCTTGACATACTGGTCCATTTGCCAGTCTAGGCAAGGAACATCCAGAGCACAACCTTGCCCATGGCACAGCTCTACACTAGGGAGGAAGTGGGCATTGGCTTCATCATCACCCACATGGTTGACTGCCATCCTACCAATCACTGGCTCAGCATCAACATTCACCAAGACAAGCTCCAACGACTGCACCCTCTTGGCCAGGAGGAGTGCCTCAGGCAGGGCAGCCCTTGGTGGTTGCACAACATGTACAACCATGGATTGGAGTACATGCTGGACTGCATCCAGCACTGCCCCAAAGGTCACTACACAGTGTTCTTCTACAACCTCAAAACCAACAATGCAAGCCATGTACCTCACTGTTCAGTAGCCAAACCCACTAAGACTCCCCACCCACCTTCACATGAAGTCTTCACTTAACAATTATAACCACTTCCCAAACACCTTCTCTCTTTTTTTGGTGAGCGTGCCCACCAACCACCCACTTATGGTCCAGGCTATGCTGGTTGCAAACCAGTGTTGCCCACTCAAGTGGGAAATCACGCAACCTTTCGCACCTGAAGCGGGAACCCAGTTTTTTTGTTCCCACAGCCCTTATGTTCCGGCATTGGCTTAGGCCATAAACTTATCAGAACCAATTTGTTTTCGGGGGGAACACGCGGGTACACCTTGGTTGCACTACTTAGTCTATCTTCCGCTTGGCCTCTTAAGGGTGGCACGCAGCTTCGACGCAGGCACCCGACACGCATGGTGCTTACTTAATCGCTGCCGGGGTTTATTTGCGCACACGCAGTTCCATGTCATGGCTGTATCTTGTTCAGTTCCACCAATACCTCCTTGTATCCAATTCGTTCTCGCGTGTCATGCGCCCAGCAGCGCTCAATTAGTGAGGCCCATGGCCTTGGGCACTCCTGCAGACAATCATGGTGGCATTCTGTCAGCAAAAGCGTCAGGCGCGCACATGCTGGCCGCACATGCCTTGGGAATGGGCGGCCTCTCCGGACCCGAGAGAGGCAAAACGCGTTTGAGCTGCTCTACTGCCACCACTTTGCTCCTGCGCGCAGAAAGGGCGGCAATGAAAGGGCATAGTGAGCTCACAGGGCTATAGCCATAGTATCGGGCTTGAGGGCAACGTACCAAAACGACCACAGGATAAGGCCAAATGGAAGCACGTCCGTACCCAAAGCGTAGTACGCGGCGGCTGGAGAGTTTCTCTGCTCTGGTGGCTGCCACAGTCTGCGAAGCAACAAACGCCCAACGGTCACCGCGCATGAAGCTCGACGGTGGCAAAAGAGAACAGCACGCACGTTCGTGTTGTATCTATCCTCGTTGCGTCCCGCCCGCGCAGCACTGCTGGCTCGTTGGCCAGGTCATGACCGACGCCCAAATTGGTTATCTTCGCTCTGCTCGCGACATGACGTAGGCCCTGTTATCAGACTGAGTCGTAGCATCAAGAGCATGCGGCGTTACGCCAAAGCTAACGTACCGAAGACCGAAGTAATGGGGTGTGCCATGAAGATCAAACTTGTGTCCAAACAAAAGAATGTTGCTCGGCTTCAGGTTGCCGTGAACTAGCGGAGGTGATGAGGAATGGACGTAGCTCAGGCCAGCCGCGATTCCTGCCATGGTGCCACGCTCAGACAGGCAGTGACAGCATGTCACTCAAGAGAAACTACGCGCACCCTTGGCGATCTCCAAAAAGTGAGAGACAAAGTGAGTATCGTGCAAGTATCTGCAGTTGTCGATCAGCCATGAATGCAGGTCGCCCAAGTCCGCCTTCTCTACGACCACGCATCCCTGTATAAAACGTAATTCAGAAGTACGGGCACGGTGGCAAAAACCTAAAGGGTCACTCCCCCTCCTCTCGTACCTGGATGTCGCGCCCCGGAATGGCGTAGAGTCGCCCGTACGCGCGCATCAGATTGGGGTGGTTGAATTTCCTGGTGAGACAGACACAGATCCATCAGCTGCACGTCACTCGCCCACTGCTGAACTCGGCGCTTTGTGCTTCAGGCGTCAAATACCATAAGTTGTGACACTCGGTTTGGTAGGCACGCTCCTCGTGATAGACCTTTACCGCCACATGGTTGAGTCCCTGCCACACGCCTTCATAGACCGACCACGCCCGATTGCTCGCTGATCCTTCTGTGGAGATCAGGCAAGCTCAGCACTCTCTCTGTCTCCCTTTCTCCAGCAAAACATAGGCAACGCACTACCAGAGCGTCCCGTTAGCCGCTTGCGGAAATCAACGTTGATCGAGTCAAGATCGAGCTCTGTAGGAGAATGAGATCAGTGAGTTATATGAAAGAGGGGACAAAACAATATAAAAACAGCTGAGGCAAGGTAAAGCGTTGATGGGTCACCCTGAAGGAGGAGTGTGTGCATAAGTTCAGTTGAGTTGCTAAAGCTCGGACTCGAGAGCGTGCTGCTCGCGCCGACGCTGTCGTGGCCAAAGAGTGCGGGATGTTCAAGCACTTCGTCCTGCCCAAGACGTATCATAGGGCGAGTGGTTAGAAGGCCGATGTGTCACGGTGGCGTGCTACATCCACGGAGTGAAGAGTACGCACGAGAGATAGGTGCTCGGCGGCGGCAAGGTCAGAATATAGGTGGGCGAGGTGATCATCGTGAATGACCGGCAGCTCTTGATGGTGCGAGTGGCCGTTCTGGACTGGCTCGCTCACCAGGAGTATCGGTGGTGGTGTCATGGTGTTGCCTGTTGCGTTTCCCCTCGCTCGTGTCGCCTCCCCCGTACGCTGCAATATCTTTCGGTCTGCGTAGGCCTCACCCATCCGGCCGCCATAATGTTTGTCCATGGCATCGTCATCGTATTCTATCTCCAGTTCAATCTCCGATGTGTCGTCCGTGGGGGTGAGTCGCCGGCGGCCATCGTCTCCCGTCTTGGCTTCCTTCCTCGCCTTGCTGGGCACGCCTCCCTGTAGCGTACCACCAACCAAATCGCATGAAAAGGTTTGGTAACTCCGCGAGAGGAAGGTTCCAGATGAGGGGTATTGCGGGGGGGGGGGGGAACACGCCCCGCAGAGTGAATAAGAGGAGAAGGAATTCAACTGACCTGTTCAATAACACTGCTCTCTTTGCTTCGTTTTTTGCTACGCCTTGGTTTCTCCTGCGCGAGAGGAAGAGCGAACGGTGAGGTGATGGTGGAGAGCATCCCGGGAGTGGTAGGCCGGACAGGTGCGAGCTGAGTGTTCATTGTTGGCGGCTCAATACGAGAAATTAAGAAATAAATTTAATTAAAGAATATAAATACATAAAAAGGTGTAACCGGCTCCGGCGAATAATAATAAAGTAGTAATTATCTCCGGAAGGGAGAAGAACCAGAAAGGTAAGCGTGGCCGGTCAACAAACAACCAAAATTAATTGACTTAAAAGAGCAATTAATAACGAAGGAGCACCTTGCCGATGATCCCTGCCCCTCCGCTGTTGGCGGCATCTTCTTCGTCGCTTGTAGCGCCGCCCAGCTCGACGCCCTCAAGCTCGGTGGCGCCAACATAGGTGGCCATGAACCGACTGGCAGGCGAGTTGAGCGGTGGCCATGCCCACACGTGGTAGTGTGAGTCATTGTCTGGATCAGATACCATGCCGAGCTCCTCGAAGAAGCAAGAGTATTTAGGCGGGTTGCGCTTGGCCGGCACGATTCTGAGGTTCTTGTTCATGCCGCCACTTGCGATGCGACGGAAGAGGTAGAAAATCGCAGATGTTCTGTCCGGCGCAAATTGGCGCACGATTTCGGCTGCACGCGCTTCGTTGGTCCATGAGTGGCAGGCTGATCGTCGTTTCCTCTTCTTCACCGGGTAGGAGGCTGGTAAAAGCTTCTTGACGCTGCCCGCAGATGACCCGAGTGAAATTTCGTGATGAGAATGGCGATTTGTTCCGGGAGTGGTGGGGCAGTCCATTCGTCCCCCTCCAAAATACACTTGGCTTCCATTATCGGCGTAGTCTTCTTCCTCTTCTTCTTCCTCTTCCTCCCCCTCCTCGTAAAAGTCGTCCTCGTACGAGCCTTCATCTTCGCCAGAGCGAAAATACTCGTCCCCCAGCTCCATCCCTCTTTTCAAATTGAATCGATTACTTTCTCCCCACTCCCGGACCGAGCCAACGGGGCAGGCGCTGCAACGAATAAATAATAGCGTGCGTGTGGTAACACACCAGGCAAACCAGCCGTTGGTGTGCGTTCACAAAACGTTTTGTCCGTTGCCCTTCCTGTGCAACGCCCGCGGATCCTGTCGGCAGTCGGCAGACCCAAAAAATGAACAAAAAGAAATAAGATCGAAAATAAATATTAACGTCACCGCGGAAGAGAAGGAGGGAGCGCCACCCATGATCAACTTCTTTTTGGTACAAAATAGGCAGGGAAAAGTGCGCGCGGCAAAATGGTGGGTACCCTACGATGACGCCGAGCGGGCAAAGCTAGCCCTAGAGGCTCACCGGATTGTCAACGCGCGCCACTCCAAGTTCACCAACTTTGTCGAGTTTCGCGACCACAAGGTGCGTGGTCCCCTCCGCTTTCGTTCCCTCCCCTCCGCTTTCGTTCTTCACTTTTTGGGGTGGCATTTCTTATTCATTTCAAACAACAAAACATTTTCTTTAGTTGGTGTACAGGCGATACGCCGGTCTATATTTCTACTTGTGCGTGGAGGTTAATGATAACGAGTTGGCGGCGCTGGAGCTCATTCACCTCTTCGTGGAGACACTGGACGCCTACTTCGGTAACGTGTGCGAGCTCGACCTGGTGTTCAATTTCACCAAGGTCTACCAGATGCTTGATGAAGTGGTGGTTGGTGGTGAGGTCATCGAAACTAGCAAGGCTCGCATCCTGCAGAGAGTTGATGAGCTTGATCAGCTTCCCTGACTCCTTTAATGTTCGCAGCGTGCCTGCGCCCGACTGAAGTGCAAAAAACAAACAAACAAGTTTTTTCTGTCTGGTGTTGATGCTTCTTCTAGAGTCTTACGTTTGTCTCTGCTTGACATGATCAAGAATTGCTACAATAAACTCTTATGAGATGGTCTTGTCAAGGAACAGTTTTTCTTCCTTGGTGCTAACAACCATCCTTGTTGGTGTGTGTGATTTTGCAGTGTCAGCCATGTTTTGGTGAGTCTGATTGTGATGGACAGGAGGAGTTCATCAGCATGCTCTGGCTAACAAGGACTAGTGGGTTTTGTGGGGGCACTGCAAGATCATCATGTGGGGCAAATTCCTAAACTCTATACTGAGGGGCAACTTCAACTTTAATCATCCAATAATATTAACACCAGAACAAAGGAAATGGACAGTTTGATGTTGGTAAAGGAGCTCTGTGTGACTGTGTATGCATATGCATTGAAAACATCATATGGGAAGATATTGAGTTATGTGTGTGTGTTTCTTGTTGTATTCACCCAGATGATGGATTGGATGCCCTGTCATCTATGTGTGTGAAGGTGTATCAGGACTATGTGTGCTTGGATAAGCTTGAATTGGCAAGGATGTGTTGGGAAGAAGGCAGAGCAAGCATAAACCTCTTCAAGAAGACCTCCAACATGCCCACTTATGACCAAATTGCAGGCTTTTTTGTGGTGAAGAAGGTGCATGAGCATCGCACATGTGTACATGTAGAGCAGAGAGAAACGATTCTGAAGACCACCAACATCACATCTCATACATAACAAGATCTTGTGATTCACAGAACCACTTTCTGTGCATCAATGTGTGAACAAACAACATGGATGGGTTAGCTCTGTCCCCTCATGGCTTGATACTGCCCTGTCATGCACCTGCTTCATTGTCTGCATTATTAATGGGCATTGCACCAAGGTTTCACCAGTGCACCTCCTTCCCCACACACATGCCCACTAGAAAACACACTGACACAGGCAGGAATCATCATGGAATACAACACCAACTCCAAAATCTAGCCACCCATTAATGGTGCAAGTGATGTAATGTACATTCCATTTGGTTGAAATACAAATTGGGCACAGTGGTTCTCTTGTGCTCGCCTCCTGTCGACTGGCGGGACTTTTGCTTTACAGTTGCCCACACGCGCGCCAGGAGCTTCAGTTACAGCCCTGAAGGATGTTGTCAATCCACTCCTCGCCCTTGTTGGCGGATAATATATCCTCCACTCCCGAGCCGCTGCACCACATCATCTGTGCTTCCTGTGATATCGACGGGAGCGTGAGAAACTGCAAAAGAGCATAAGAAGGGATGGGGCGAGTGGCGCACCTCTTCTCGTCGCTCGCTGGAGACCACAAACCCAAAGCCGGCATCAAAGGAGCTGTGAGCCGAAGGAAGAAGGAAGCTGGAAGCGGCGGCATAGGGGCTGGTTGTGATCGAGAAGAAGGCCTCCACGTCGTCTCCTTCCCACACGCCCTGCTCAGCTGCGGCGGCGGCCTCAGCTCCGTAGGCATCGATGACGTCGTCAAACGAGCTGGCCCCTTCGTCAAGCTCTTGCAATGGGCGGTAGGGGAGGTGCTGGCAGTGGTGCTGGTGCATCAGCGGCGAGCCGTCCACGAGTTGCAGTACGGGCGGCATCCATTCGGTGGTCAACAACGAAGACATCGTCGCTACGGGCGAAGAGGACGGCGACGAAGAGTAGGAAATTGAGAGTGTGGGCGAGGACGCTAGCTGGCCGCCATCCTCTTGCGCAGAGGGCGATGAGGGGGCAGGTCCAGGCGCGGTGGAGAAGTAAAAAGAAGAAGTAGAGTCATCACTGGCCGGGCTCGGTTCGTAGGCTCGGCGACGAAGGCGAGCAGGCGAGGATTGCTGGGGAGAAGAGACGGGTGATGACGACGAAGTACGAAAGGGCCTCGAGGCCTCCTCTTCGTATTCGTCCTCCTCTGGTGCATCGCTGCTGGGCTCACTCTCATTCATCCCATTCCCACGCCGCTCCCCACCCACTAGCGCGATGGGCAGGAGGTTCTTGTACTGGTGCTTCGCCGCGCCCCTCGGCCCCTTCCTGCTCGACTGCACGCCGGGAAAGGCCCTAAGAGAAAGGCACGTGAGCTGGAACAGGTCAAATAAAATGAAATGAATTAATAGTAAACGTTTGACCAAAAACGAAAAAAAGGTTTGGCGCGTGCTCATTGGACGAGCGTTGGCCAAAAACAAATTCGGAAAATAGGAACAAAGGGGGGTGGGGGACACGTACGTGCGCACGAGCTTGCCAAAGGCAGAGTTCGAGGTGGGCTCGACGTTCTCTTCCTTGCACATGTCAAGGTATTCCTGAAAGAGGAGAGCCTTGGGTGTGGAGCCGCCGCTGCCCAAGTAGTAGTTCTGACGTAGCCTACGAGAGAGTGAAGAGGAGCACAGGCCCACAAAACCTTAGAACTTGAGCTGTTTTGTTGTCGCCACAAGGAAGAGGGCCTAGAAATGGTTGTACCAGTGAATGACGACAAGTTGCTTTTCCTCAGTGTCCTTCTTGGAGAACTTGGCCAGCTTGGGGTTCTCGGTCATCGTAACTGCCTTCCTCTTCATTGTGTAATGCTTGTATGGGAGGGGTGGAGTTCGTGAAGGTCCTGGAGGTACTCTTCACGAGAGTCTGGCGTGTCTAAGTGAGGTCTGGGTTGGTCTGTGCTGTTCGCGGCCAGTTTGCGTTCAAGAGGCCAGGTGGAGACGGGGCTGCGAGTCTTGCGTTTTTGTGTCGTCAACGTCGGTTCCTGGTCGCAACCAACCAGGACCGTGCGCGTAGCCCCGTGGCGGCCAATCAGGCATCACCGGTGCACAAAAACACTCTTCCCCCGCACTACCGTACGTCCGGGCCGTATCCTTGATGGAACAGGTGTCAAGGAAACTGGAGGCCCATCCAGCCACCCTGCAACGTGCGACACCGAACAGAGGTCGCCGCGCTGGTGTACCGGCACCGATTCCAGCAGGCCACCTGGCAGTGGTGGGCGCACGGATACGCGTCACCAAAGCGATAGGAGTCAATGTTATTGGTTGAACCGGTCGGTAGGTCTACAGAATCCCTAGCCGCGCCAGCCGCGGCAACGCCCACCGTCGTCCCCTTTACGGCCAGTGTGGGTAGTTCGTTTTTTTTACCCTCCTCCGAACTCCCTTCGCCCGCGCTGCCGCCGCTGTGTGGTCTTGGTCCCGCAAGGCCGTTGTGTTGGGCCCGAAACGCCCTACAAAAAACCGGCACGTCACTCCCATAATACACCACGTTTTTGGCATTGGCCCTCGCGGCACGTCGGCACCGAGATCCTATTCTTGGTGTCGACAGCTATTAACCTACATTACCGAGATGCCGCGTTGTCCAAACACCTCATTGGACGCGCTCTTAGCCTATGGGCGAGCGCCTTCGGCCCTCGCGTGTCCAATGACCGCCGACTGCCTTCTTAAAAGCGTCGACAAACTCAAAAAGGGGAA